>JAWDGP010003388.1:287500-292500 GCA_033675545.1 Elysia crispata | reverse complement strand
AGCAGCAGCAGCAGCAGCAGCAGCAGCACCAGCAGCAATAGCAGCAGCAGCAGCAGCAGCCGTATTGTCGCCGTCAAACCGCCAAGCGCCGCCGCCGCCGCCGTTGTGCTAAATAGCAGCAGCAGCAGCAGCAATTGCAGCAGCAGCAGCAGCAGGTGTAGCAGCAGCAGTTGCCAAGCAGCAGCACAGTAACAGCAGCAGCAGCAGCAGCAGCAGCAGCAGCAGCAGCAGCAGCAAGCAGCAGCAGCAGCAGGATGCATACGATAGCAGCAGCAGCAGAAGCAGCAAAGCAATGCAGCAGCAGCAGACGCTTTTCCAGCAGTAGCAACATAGCAGCAGCCCAGCAGCAGCAGCCAAGCAGCAGCAGCAGCAGCAGCAGCAGTAGCAGTAGCAGCAGCTAGCAAGCAAGAAGGTAGCAGCAGCTGTTGCCAACAAATGCAGCCGCCAAGCACAAGGCAACTAGCAGCAGCAGCAGCAGTAGCAGCAGCAGCAGCAGCAGCAGCAGCAGCAGCGTTAACCTCATAAGCAGCAGCAGCCAAGCAGCCGTGTAGCAGCGTTTGTTTCAGCAGCCATGGCAGTAGCAGCCAACCAGTGCCAATCAGCAGCAGCAACAGCAGGCAGCAGCAAGGAAGCACGTAGCAGTGTCAACAGCAGCAGCTGGCAGCAGCAGCAGGTGGCAGCAGCAACAGCAGCATCAGCAGCAGCAGCAACAGAACTGCTGCCAAGCTGCGCAGCAGCCAAGCAATGGCAGCAGCAGCAGCAGCAGCAGCAAAGCAGCAAGGCAGCAGCAGCAGTTGCTGTGGTAGTCACAGCAGCAGCAGCAGCAGCAAAGGAAGCACCCTGGCAATTAAAGGCGTATAAGCAGCCAAAAGCAGCAGCCAGCATGTTTGCTGCTGAGCATAAGAAGCAGCTAACCCAGTGCCAATCATAGCAGCAGGGCAGCAGCAGCAGCAGCAGCAGCAGCAGCAGGTAGCAGCAGCAGCAGCAGCAGTAGCAGCAGCAGCAATATGCAGCAGCAGCAAGCAGCAGCAGCAGCAGGCAGCAGTACAGCATTGTGCAGCAGCTGTAGTAACAGCAGTAAATCATAGGCCGCTGCTGTTGTTGTTAACAACGGCAGTAGCAGTAGCAGCAGGCGTGCCCAGGATGCTTCAACAGCAGCAGTTCAGCAAAGCTGCTGCTGCAGCCAAACGAGTCAGCGCCAGCAGCTGTTAAGGATCAGCAGCAGCAGCAGCAGCAGCAGCAGCAGCAGCAGCAGGTAGAAGCAGCAGCAGCAGCACCAGGAAGATCACCGTTGCAGCAGCCAGCATGTTGCAGAAATAGTAGCAGCAGCCAAGCAGTAGCAGCAGCAGCAGCAGACAGCTGCCAGCGTAGCAGCAATGCAGCAGGCAGCAGCAGCAGCAGCAGCAGCAGCAGCAGCAGCAGCAGCAGCAGCAGCAGCAGTTAACAGTCCAAAGCAGCAGCAGCAGCAGCAGCAGTAGCAGCAGCAGCAGCAATGAGCAGCCATGGCTGTCATTACAGCTCATACACTTCAGACAAGGCCAGCAGCAGCAGTTGCTTCTACTGCCAGTTAACTACTACTCAATAAAGGCTACCAGCAAGCAGTAAGCAGCAGCTGTAGCAGCTAAATTGCAGCCAGCAGCAGCAGTAGCAGCAGCAGCAGCAGTGTGGTGAGCAGTGCAGCAGCAGCAGCAGCAGCAGCAGCAGCAGCAAAGCAGCAGCAGCAGCAACAGCAGCAGCAGCAGCAGCAGCTACAGCACCCAGCAGACAATAGGGTAGCAACAGCAGCCGCAACAAAGCAGCTGCCAGTGGCAGCAGTAGCAGGCAGTAATACGAGCAGCAGCAGAAGCAGCAACAGAAGCAGCAGCAGTAGCAGCAGCAGCAGCAGCAGCAGCACAGCAGGCAGAACTAGTAGCAGCAAGAGCAGCAGCAGCAGCAGCAGCAGCAGCAGCAGCAGCAGCAGCAGCAGCAGCAGCAGCAGCAGCAGTAACAGTAGCCGCAGCTCGTAATAGCTGTAGCAGCAGCAGCAGCAGCAGCCAAGCAGCAGCAGCTTTAGCCAGCATTTCAGCCTGAAGCAGCAGGCAGCAGCCACAGCTGTTACAGAAGCAAAAGCATGTTGCAGCAGCAGGCAATCAGCAGCAGCAGCAGCAGTCAGCAGCAGCAGCAGTGGCAACAGCAGCAGCAGCAGCAGCAGCAGCAGCAGCAGCAGCAGCAGCAGCAGCAGCAGCAGCAGCAGGGCAGCAGCAGCACCAGCAGCAGCAGCAGCAGCAGCGCCAGCAGTGCAGCAGCAGCAGCAGAAATAGGGCCGATCAAAGGCAGCAGCAGCAGCAGCAGCAGCAGCAGCAGCAGCAGCAGCAGCAGCAGCAGCAGTCAGAAAGAAACTGCAACAGCAGCAACAGCAGCAAAATAGCCATACGCAGCAGGAGCGGAGCCAGCAGCAGCAGGCAGTTAAATCGCCAGCAGCAGAAACAGCAGCAGCAGTGACAGCAGCAGCAGCGGCATTAGCAGCAGCAATAGCATAGCAGAAGCAGTGCTGCCAGCAGCAAGCAGCAGCAGCAACTGCAGCAGCAGCAGCAGCAACAGCAAATGCAGCAGCAGCAGTTAACAGTAACCCAGTTGCAGTTGCAGTTGCAGCAGTAGCTACAGCAGCAGCAGCAGCAGCAAGCAGAAGCTACAGCAGCAGCAGCAGGCAAGCAGTTTACCAATTACTTATACAGCTAACTTCATTGGTATCATTTTGGCAGCAACAGCAGCAGCAGTAGCACTAGCCAGCACAACCAGGAGCAGAAACAGCAACCAAAGCTAACTTCAGAGGCTAAGCAGCAAGCAGCAGCAGCAGCAGTGACAGCAGCAGCAGCAGCAGCAGCAGCAGCAAGCAGCAGCAGCAGCAGCAGCAGCAGCAGCAGCAGCAGTGGCAGCAGCAGGCAGCAGCAGCAGCAGCTGGTAGCAGCCAGGCAGAAATGCCGCAGCTAGCCAGCAGCAGCAACAGCAGCAGCAGCAGCAGCAGCAGCAGCAGCAGTGAGCAGCAGCAGCAGCAGCAGCAGCAGTAACAGTAGGCCTGGTGCCCAGTAACAGCAGTGTTAGCCCAGCAGCTAACAGGAATTACAGTAGAAGCAGCAGCCAAGAGATCAGCAGCAGCAGCAGCAGCAGCAGCAGCAGCAGCAGCAGCAGCAGCAGCAATACTTCGTACAACAACTTCTACAATTACTTGCTTCAACTGAGCACACATTACTACTACTACTACTACCAGCAAATTAGCAAGGCAGCCAGCAGCAGAAGCCAGCAGCAGCCAGGCTAAGGTGTAAAGGTGGGGTGCCAGCAGCAGTGCCAGCAACAGCAGTGCAGCAGCAGCAGCAGCAGCAGCAGCAGCAACAGCAGCAGCAGCAGCAGCAGCAGCCAAGCAGCAAACGCACCAGGAAGCAGTAAATCAGCAACAGCAGCAACAGAGCAGTAGGACAACGAGGGGAGGCAGCCAGTAGCACCGAAGCAGTCTTTAGCAGCAAAGAAGCCCAAATAGAAGAGCGGTTGCGCTCTGTTGCAGCAGTTGCATTAGCTAGTAGCAGGATAGCAGCAGCAACAGCAGCAGCAGTAGCAGCAAAGGTTGCTAGCAGTAGCAGTAGCAGTAGTCATAGCAACAAAGACGGCAACAAAACCAGGTTGCTAGCCAGCCGGCTGCTGGAAGCAGCAGCAGCAGCAGCAGCAGCAGCGGTGTGCAGCAAAGCCAGCAGCAGCAGCAGCAAAGAAAGGTAGCAGCATCAGCTGTTGTTGCGCCAGCAGCAGCATAAAAGCAGCAGCAGCAGCAGCAGCAGCTAAGAAACTTGCGGTGTTGTTCAGCAGCTATGGCAACAGCCAAAATGCAAATTTAGCAGCAGTCAGCAGGAAGTACAGAAGGTCAGGAGGCAGCAGAAGCATGGGCTAGCAGCAGCAAAGAAGAAGCAAGAACAGTAAAGGTAGAAAAGGTAGCAGCAGCAAAGTAGCAAGAAGAAGCCATCTCTTTTGGGGTAGCGAGTAGTAGCAGCAGGTTACAAGGTTACAGCCAAGGTTACAGCCTGGTTGTAGCAGCGAGCAGCAGCAGCAGCAGCAGCAGCAGCAGCTAAAAGGCAGCAGGTAGCAGTAGCAGGCGAGGATTGGAATGCCACCAGCAACAGCAGCAGCAAAGGTAGTGACAGCAAGGTGACAGAGACAGCCACAGCAGCCTCAGCAGCAGCCAGAAATGATAAGCAGCCAAGCAGCAAATGGTTTTTCATAGAAGGCAAGTGCAGCAGCAGCGTTGCCGTGTTGGCAGCAAAGGCAGTAGCAGAGCAGCAACGTTTGGCAGCAGTCAGTAGCAGGATAGCAGCAGCAGGGCAGTTGTTAGTGGCAATCACAAGTCAGTTAACAGTGGCATTGCAACTGTTCCAGAATAAGGTTGTCAAGCAGCAGTTGCTGGGGTAGTAGCAGCAGCAGCAGCAGCAGCAGCAGCAGCAGCAGCAGTTGCTAACAGCACTGTAGCACCAGTTGTGCCTAACCAAAAGCAGCAGCATTGCAGCAGTTGTTAACAAGCATATAGCAGTAGCAGAACTCATAGCAGCAGCAGCACAGCAGTAGCAGCAGCAGCAGCAGCAAGAAGCAACTGCAGATATAAAGCAGCAGTTACAGTAGCATTTTTATCTGTTGGAAGCAGCAGCAATAGCAGCTGGAAGCTGTTTATTAATGGTTGGAACAGCACTCAGTAATGATAGTAATGTTTTTTTAACTGTCATTGCTGTAGTAATTGTAGAATTAAGCAAAGACTTAGTTTTAGCATTAAGCAGCTAGTAGTGTTAGCAGTTGCAGCAGCAGTGGTGTATAGCAGCAGCAAAGTATTAGCAAGAGCCGTACCAGTAGTCATTGTTGTCACAAAAGAGAAGGCTGCTATGGGGTTGCTAGAAGGAAGCAAGAGTACAGCAGCAAAGAAGAAAGGAAGAAATCGCAACATTGCTTGGCAAAGAACAGCAGCAGTTGTTGGAAGAAGAAGCAGTAGG
>JAWDGP010003388.1:255000-282500 GCA_033675545.1 Elysia crispata | reverse complement strand
AACTGAGGTACAGAAGACGCTAACCCGACTGATGATGAGGAATCGAAAGACGAAACATAGCCACAACACTCTTCCTGAACTAAATTCAACGGGTGGAGATTGACCTTTTAACCCTTTTCTTTTAAATGGAAAAAAAAATGTTTATTTAAGTTAATATGTTGTGCGGAGCGATATTTTAAAATTGTTTGTAAAATATTTGAACATTCTGAGTAGTCTTACAAAAATTATTGTAAATTACTCGTCCATTTTCTTGCCTTGAACTAATGTTTGGTTACGTAAATGAATTTGAAGTTTTTTTTTATTTGCAATTTAAGGTAGAGATGAGTGATCTTCTTTGTTCAAAAAGAATAGTCAGCTTACTTTTTAAAGCCTGAATCGATTTTTTTGCTCCTTGTACGCGTTTATTATTAAGTAGTTACAAGTAAATGGACACAATTTTGAATTCCGCAACCATAATTATGGACCTTCAGATACTTTTCGTGGGGAGTCTACAGCCTTATCATGAGTGCGTAGGAGGATCTAA
Organism: Elysia crispata; assembly: GCA_033675545.1. NCBI lineage: Eukaryota > Metazoa > Mollusca > Gastropoda > Plakobranchidae > Elysia > Elysia crispata. The sequence continues at coordinate 281,977 of JAWDGP010003388.1, read as the reverse complement.
ATATAGATTGGAAAAGATGAGAATTAGTTGTCCACTTTCAATACATTTGCCTCGCCTTACCATTCTTTTGTGCTTATAATACTTTTAGCAGATTTGGTGATCTGTTTGGCTCTGTTTGTCTAGAGGTATGAAAATTTACACAGCCAATGCATTACAATACATATCTTAATAGAATAATTAGAGCGGAAAATATTTTTGTGTAAATAAGATTGATTTTAATCTGGTGTAATAATTTTTTTTACGAGAAAATATTTTTTTGATTGTGGTTTAAACTCTTTTCAAGCTTATTTCCTTTCTAGACCTCTTTTAACCTTTTTAAAAACCGCAAATAGATATCAACTGTTTATTTAGTGTGCTAGAGACAACGGCTAACTGCAATGTCGTTATAACCTCCACAACTTTTAGGCTCTATTCATGTCTTGAGGAAAAACTGTGTAGATAATATATCTCACTTGGTCACTAGATAGCGGAAAACTGGGTAGATAATATATCTCACTTGGCCACTAGATAGCGGAAAACTGGGTAGATAATATATCTCACCTGGCCACTAGATAGCGGAAAACTGGGTAGATAATATATCTCACTTGGTCACTAGATAGCGGAACCTTAATATTATTTCTCCAACTCTCTACTGACTGTGCTATATCCAAACGGTCCCTTTAGATTGATTAATTTTATACCTGGCTGACCGTATTGAAAAGCTCAGTAGTTCACTCAACTTTTATTGTCTACTACAATGCATTTGCAGAGGGTTTTCCGATTTTATATACAATATTTTTCCTTTCGAAGCTGTCCCTAAAATTGCAGATAGTTTCTAATGAGCCCATCAATACATGTATTCATACTAAGCTAAAGAATACTTTATTTTTGAAGGAAATGTATAATATTCCTAGATTTTATATTAAGCAGTAAGTGTTACTAGTATAGAATTTATTATTACTGTTTCAATTTATAAATGTCAGTTATATGAACCTTGAAAAATTTCATGAGGCTTTACACGCATATAGTTTTCAGTTTCGTTCTTTTTGTTTTTAATTGTTTCCTTTGATTGCAAGACTTAAAAGTACTTCAAAGTGTCTATATCGCACTTTATAAGATTTTATACGCTACTCTTATCTAACGAGTTAACTGTCGAAATATCAGCTTATCCTGATTTGTCAAGTCTAATTTGCTCTTTATAGTCTTATCATGCAAGACTATATCATGACAAATAAAGACAAATAAAAATCTCTTGGTGTTTAAGGTCATAGCAATAAGAACAATACAGTCAATCATGTAATTTTCCTGATACTAACAGTTTAGGTTAATAACTACTACGTGTTTATCTATCTATTTGCATGGTATATAGTGTTAACGCCAACTCTCTCATAGATTTATTGGGAATGTGATTCCACAAAGAATTATGCTACCTAGTTAGAAGTCATGAGTTATCTTATGAGTTATCTTTTAATTGTTTTTGGCGTATCAAGCAAAAGCCTGTGCAAAAATGCATATTGATGTGAAATTAAAAAAAAAAGGAAACATAAAACGTGCACATGAAAAACATGTTACAATAAAATTATCTAGTTATGCTAAGATCTTCGAAATTCTTATGGTTGTTGAATTAAATTCACAACTTCCAATAAAGTGGGAAACTCTTTGTAAAACCGCATTCCCTATACGTGGACACCATGTAATTAACATTTACAGACGTATATTCACAGCTAATATTATTTTCCACTTTCTTTTTTCTTGTTTATCAACTATTCAAACTCATATTGCTTTAATTTTTTGTTTGATTACAAAAGAAAAAAAATGATTGGGATTGCTTATTTTCTTTTGTATCATTGATGAGTAATTTCATTGCATTTCAAATACACATTAACATTTTTATTCGCATAATTTAATTGTACTATTCCTCTAAGAACAGATATTCAGAACTTTTATGCTAACAGTTTTTTATTTAGTGAAACAATAAAGTTAAAACTGGCATTTGATGGATATTTTCATATACATCTGTGACAACACTTTCCAGCATAAACAAGGTTTTTGGTCTTAAATATTGCCTGAAAACCTTACATGTTTGAACTTCCATAAACCCTGCACAATGAAACCGAAACATAAATGATCCTGAAGTGAAGTTTTAAGAAGTAACCAAAAGATATTTTTTCGTAAATCGTACTGAGATGTTTCCATTTTCCCTTTAGTCTTACGTGAACTTTACACATCAGACAAGATGGTGAAATTTGGTAGATGTTAAAAAAAAAACAACAAAAAACAATAACCCTTGCAAAAAGAATTTAAAAATAGGACTTTGTTTACAGATTTGTGCTTCTAATTTTTGTGAAGAATTTCTTAGATTGTTTTCAATTCCCATACTGATTTCATTACACAATTTGAAGTTTCTTTTACAGTGCATTGAGATAATATGTAAAAATTGGAAAACATTGAACACTGACACATTCAAGTCTTAATGCATGTAGTTGAATATGCACGATGAACTTGACCTTTTTGAACAAATGAACCAACTGAATAGAACATCTTCGTTTATTCTTTATTATCTTCCTAACAGCTATATGTTTTATTTGTGTGGTATTTTTAACCGCCGTTTACCGCTTTGAAAACACTTACTGTGGCATATTAAGGAAAATGCAAGAAAAATGAATTTTCTATTAGTTGTAAAAAATATACAGAAAATTATCACTTTAATACAATTGAGTTATAAAAGTATATACTTTGTAATTAAATGAGTTACTGGATTCTAATTGATCTATTTGATCCGAAGATAAAAATGTTTTAAAAATTGAGACTTGTCTATCTTCATAAGTTATTTTAACATTTGAATTAGGAGCAACTGCCTCATAATTTGTGAGTTTATCTTGGTTCAGCTTCATGTGTGTATAATAGTTTTAATACCATTCTTTTTATTTAAAGCAAATAATCGTTTCACTTCAAACTTTTTAGTATGCTTCAAGATACCTTTTCACATTAGAAAAAACAACATGAAAGTACAATTTTAAAAAAAGTAATACTTATAACAACACTATAAACAACAAACGCTATGCAAGTAGCATCAGGGCATAAAAAGATCACAGAAAATGAATAAAACCAAGAAGCAACTACAACAACGATAACAACAGTAACAACAAGAAAAAAAAACAACAACCCATGAACAACAAGCGATACAATTAAAGTTATGATTAGATTGTTTCAATTAATGAATAAGTGATGTGTGAGAAATAAATGAAGTACAAAAATCACTTTAACTTTGAAAAACTAAATCAATGTATTAGAAGGAAAAAAATCTTAAGGAATCTGTTGAATAGTAAGTTAATCTGTATATGGAAAACAAGTTATTATTGAATCATCTAACTTGCTTTTTTTCCTGTTTTCGTTCAGAGTATTGAGTTTATGTTAATTACAGTAAAGAACCATTTTTTTTTTTTTTTTTTTTGGGGGGGGGGGGGGGGTGCCGGATTTCTTTCATTGAAGAATAGAACTGTGTTCATAAATGTCAGGCAAAAAATTCAAAAAGAAACAAAACAAAGAAAAAACAATACGAAGAAACAATAAGAACCTCTTAAGTGACTTTCTAGTATTATATCGTACAAAAGAACGGAGGTGTTTTTTTTGAGCAGATAAATTCAATTTCTACGCCAGGGTATGCAATTTCCTATTATGCAACTCCATTAAAATTTTTCTTAAGCGACGATTTTGGACAATTAAAACTCAGTCCATACTTTATTGTAATTATTCGTAAATGAGAGATGCTGAATTAAATTGATTTTGATACAACATAGCATTTTTTAAACGAGTCACTCAAAAAATAAATGTGAATTGGGTTACACGAAGAAATACTAACGCTATTTCTTTCAGTACAGTAAATTTTGTTACGTACTTGGGCTTACTGAAGAAATTTTCTCTGCCCATTATCCCAGACACCACAGATATTTTTTTTTTCTGTTTGGTTGTTTGTTAAATCAGCTACCCTCATACCCTACTAGTTCCGTGCAAAATTTGATTTCTTCAATATTTACTAAGCCCTATTCGGTGTGTGTTGTTTTGGGGCGATCGTATGTGTATCAACTACAACACTTAGCAATTTTCTAAAAAAGAAAATATAGAAAATATACATGAAAAAAAGAATAGAGCTCGAAATCTTTGTCCTAATTGTTTACAAACTCAGTACGTGTGTCAACGTTTACAAGTTATTTGATAAATAAGCCTAAACCTACCAACACAGTGCCTACGATTTCACTTCGCGTCCCCTTCGCCAAAAATGTCGAGGAAAAAAAAGAGAAAGGGACGAGAATCAGAAGCAAATTATTTTACTTGCGATTCGGTTTCGTCTCGCAATCAATTCGGCCCACAGAGTACTAGGCACTTGATCGGTGGATTACTCTGTTCCCGATCTAAAGCAATCTGCCTAAACGGTGACGTAGGCCTGGAAACAGCAGCAAGAATATTTTTTTTTTGATATCCTACCATATAGACGATGCTTTCGGTTGCCTTTTCCTATGGACTTAAATGAGCGAAAAGGATCTAGGACAAACCAAATCATCAGTCACCATACAGAAATGTGGTCTCATCGTTTCCATGGAGAATCCAAACTACTCCGCAATTCATGTATTAAGTTTTCGTTTCTTTCTATATATAGAGCAATCAGATTAGTATTTTCAACAATGGCTTAGGAAATACCATGATTTGTTCAAAAACGTTTATGAGTCCAGAATAAAAATACAGAATTCGAAAATTGATGTCATTTGCATGGATTTCTCCGAAATCTGATCAAGTCTGATGTATCGGTGCACAGTGAATCCTGTTATAAATACATGCGGAACAAGGATTTAAATCTGTGGGAGGTCACTGAATCACCAAAGCCTCTATGACCTGTATAAATTTAGTTAGTGGATTGCCAGTGAATAACTGAATCACCGGAAACTCACGATAGATCGATTTAATGGCAGCTGTTTTATGTCTGAGGCATCAAATGTCCGTAAAAGTTTTGAGTAAAAGGTTACCATACAATCATGTAATCATTAAAAGTTTCGGATAATTTCAACTAATGAAACAAATTTTATTAACTGACATATGAAAATTGTTTGCCAAAGTTGCGATCAATGGAATACCATATTAATATATTATAATAACGGTAGGCCTATCCGAAAAAGCTTCAACCCAAGGATTTGCCACATTATGACACAGATAGAATGAAATTTAACAGAGGCCAATCAATGAATACACACGCAAATGGGGTTTCTTGAAATTAGGGTCGTTATGAGTTAATATAGAATCTTGGTTAACATGTCATCTGTCAGCCCAGTCCATAAATTCTCTTTGTAATACAGAGGAATTAAGAAAAAAAAGGAAACTTCTTGCTCAGGCAAGTTTCCCACCATGAAGGATTCTACAGACGGTAGTAAGCCGGATTTTTTTTTGTCGCACATTGTTTTCCAATTGGAATCAGGTATATAAATACAAATGATTATTTTGATGGTAGTACCTCTCTCCTATTCATTTTTTTATGACACGCCTAATTCTGCATTGATATACTGTACTGGTATTTTAATTCTACTTTATGCATTATGCATCTATTGTTTTATTCATGAACTAATGCGCAAAACCGTCGGCCTACAGTTTTAGAAAAAAAAGAAGAAAAAAGAAAGCAAAACGTCATCTACACATTAAATTTCCTCATATTAGATATAGCTAGTCTTATGTCGATTACGAGTTTTCCAATATCCAGGAAGATAATCGTCCCAAAAGTCACTCCAATCAACGTGATGCCGAAATATCCCATCGTCGTAGAGCTGGCCCGATCATCGGGTGCTGAGATTTTGCTCCTTTTGACGCTGGAGAGGTCTTCGGTGTTGACGCTGAGATGGGCGACCAGAGTCTTCACCATCTCATCCAGTTCCTCTTGGGTGAGGGTCACACTGCTCTGTGAGTTCTGGGTGTGGTCGCACTGTGAAGCGTCTGGCGTTACGGTAAAATCCTCGGGGTTTGGCGCAGATGTTGATGTTTCGGATACCGCAGCAGTGGTCATGTTTGTTGAGGTCTCCATCGTTGTTGCTGCATCAGATGGTTGATTTGGAGCTGTTGTGTTCTCCACGCACTGTGTTTTAGTCTTTTGAGCGTTCAGGTAATCATTGAACTTATACTCCTGTTTGCGAAAATAAAATATTGCTGCAGCTTGAAATAAAAAAAAAAAAATGGAAAATGCATTTTGACATTATGTTGAGTTTTAACTGTTAGTGCATTCATTTAAGTAGATGGTACAGAATTCGTATCGAGAGAGAGAGAGATAGACAAGATGAGATAGAGATATACCTAGATAGATATATAGATAGGATAGGATATAGAGAGCCACAGAGAGAGAGAGAGAGGGAGAGAGAAAGAGAGAGTGAGCGAGAGAGAGAAAGCGAGAGAGAGAGAGAGAGAGAGAGAGAGAGAGAGAGAGAGAGAGAGAGAGAGAGAGAGAGAGAGAGAGAGAGAGAGAGAGACAGGGACAGACAGACGTTATAAATCTTCTCAAACCCCGAACTCACATCAATTCTTTATATAATAAAATCTACTTTTTGTGATAAGTGTTTATTGGCATGCACATTCAGTTGGAAGGGATAAAATTTGCTTACTCTTATAATAAAGTTTTGGCCAGTTTAAATGAAGCTGACAATTAGTTATTGGGACCAATATAAATCTCTACTGCACAAATTTTTTTAAACCCCCCCCCTCCCCTCCCTCCCAAAAAAAAATAAAAAAAAATATATATATATATATATTAAAATAAAAAAAATGAAAAGCCCTATGCCAAGTCATGATCTTTTTTGCAAGTCACTTGAAATAGCGAGATAGTTTGCCTTGGATACGATATTAAAAGTGGGGTTATAGGGTAACACGACTCAAAATTTGTAAGACTATTGCGCTCTGCCAAGCTGTAAAAAATAAGAATCAAAAGCCGTTAAGATGAAACCATTTAACAATGCTTTATGACGGGTCCTTACCCTGGAAGCCACCATATCGATTACGTAACAATCGAGCCCTCCTTAAACACAGGCCAGGTCACGGATCTGAACAAATTTTTGCATGCTGAGGGCTATAATGATCTATTTCTTCTCACTTTTAAGCATAGTTAGGACAGAATTGTGCTGCTCACAGGCCCACTCAACAAAATATTTAACGGTCCTAACACTATCAAATGGTCAGATTATATATAGCCTACTATAACACTTTCTATAAAGATTTGTTTATTTCGCCTACTCGACCTGTTCTTTAAGAAGCCTCGGTAACTGCCAATGCGAATAAACTTTGCATCAATAGGAACATTCATCAACACTACCAGCTAACTGGTTAGTATGTAGGTTTTACTATGTCCGCGGCCCGTATAAAGTTTGCATCAATAGGAACATTCATCAACACTACCAGCTAACTGGGTAGTATGTAGGTTTTACTATGTCCGCGGCCCGTATAAAGTTTGCATCAATAGGAACATTCATCAACACTACCAGCTAACTGGGTAGTATGTAGGTTTTACTATGTCCGCGGCCCGTATAAAGTTTGCATCAATAGGAACATTCATCAACACTACCAGCTAACTGGGTAGTATGTAGGTTTTACTATGTCCGCGGCCCGTATAAAGTTTGCATCAATAGGAACATTCATCAACACTACCAGCTAACTGGGTAGTATGTAGGTTTTACTATGTCCGCGGCCTTCGACGGCTATACGACTTACCGCATGATCTGAGAAACTGCTGTGAATTCCAAGCGGAAAGCACACTGTTTTGTTCTTTATACCGCCACCGGCAAATAGGTACACTCCGAGTGTAGAACTTCCCAAGTCGTTTGTTTCGACGACGTAAACACCCCCAATTTCAGGGGAGGGCAAGTGGAAATAACATCCACACCATATTGTTCCTGTTGAGATAGGAAAATAATGTTTTTCTTTATCATTATTGTTATAAATATGGACAATGCACACACATTATATATTATAGGCCCTTAATCGTTTTCTATTTTCCTTCTCCTTCTTCTTCTTCTTCTTCTTCTTCTTCTTCTTCTTCTTCTTCTTCTTCTTCTTCTTCTTCTTCTTCTTCTTCTTCTTCTTCTTCTTCTTCTTCTTCTTCTTCTTCTAATTTTATACTACTACTACTACTACTACTACTACTACTACTACTACTACTACTACTACTACTACTACTACTACTACTACTACTACTACTACTACTACTACTACTACTACTACTACTACTACTACTACTACTACTACTACTACCACCACTACTACTACTACCACTACTACTACTACCACTACTACTACTACTACTACTACTACTACTACTACTACTACTACTACTACTACTACTGCTACTACTACTACTACTACTACTACTACTACTACTACTACTACTACTACTACTACTACTACTACTACTACTACTACTACTACTACTACTACTACTACTACTACTACTACTACTACTACTACTACTACTACTATTATCATCATCATCACCATACTTCTGTTCGCTTATTCCTGATGTAATACTGATGATGATGACAGTTTTGATAATGTAACAATTCGGAGCATAAAAAAAACCACGTAAACACGAAAGCATTTCCTTGTAAGTGTCGACCTCCTTTCTATACCTATGACATCCTTACACCCGCGTGGGAGCTCTTCTTGCCCACTCCCTGATACGAGTCTCACTTTCTCTTTGCTCTCGGCTTGTACAATCACTGCCACATAAACGAAAGACATTTCTTGCAGAGGACCCGCAATGGCGAAGCGATATGAATAACGAAAAAGACCTTGGTGGAGCAAAGCCAGGGAGCAATGTCCATTTCGCCCGTACTGGTCTTGTTCTATATAGAAAACAGATAAAAAGAGAGATGAAACTAGATATTTAATTAGTTATTTCACAGAAGAGATTCAATATAAACTTAATATTCATTGGTGGCCTACCTGTTTTTTTTTCTGAAGAATTTGGAAAGTGAAAGACCGAAATATTCACCAGCTGTTTATAAAAATGTAGATAAGACCGCTTCATAAAGTTCCTTACGAAGGGAATCTCAAGCCCTCATTTTATTTCAATGCATAGATCAAAAGGACCTAAATATAGTAATGACCTTTTAAAATAATGATGGGTATAGCAAGGCTTTCCATTGTGTTTTTAGGGCTAGATTTGCTAGTACTGGAAACCTTAAATAGTAAATCGACGTACACAATGGTTTTCGGTTAATATTCCATACTAGAATCGTTAAAATGAGTGAGAGAGAGAGGGAGAGAGAGAGAGAGAGAGAGAGAGAGAGAGAGAGAAGGAGACATAGAAAGAAAGAGAAGATAATAAGTGAGTAAAAGGAAGAGAAAATATTGAGTGAGAGAGGGAAGAATGAAAAAGCGAAAGAAAATAGAGTTTGTGAGAGAGACAGAAAAGAGAGAGAGAGAGAGAGAGAGAGAGAGAGAGAGAGAGAGAGAGAGAGAGAGAGAGAGTGAATAAGAGATAGAAAGAAGGAGGAGAGGAAACAAAAATAATCCAACTGAATCAATTTTGAAACTTTCTTTATTGTTTGTTATGTCCTTTCAAGGATGCTTTTTTAAAAATATTCCCTAAGGTAGGTAGGCACGTGAAGAATTCATACTTGTCGCAGTTAGACCTGTTACCTTTTTTTAATTGTTTGATCAAATGTTTTGCTTGAGATCAATTGCTTGGTATTTCGTTTTGTATAAGAGAATTCTATAGATATGGATATCGTACTATTTTAAATATTTAGATGAAATGTGAACTGTTACTTAACTTATATGGCTCGCAATTCATTGAAATAAATATATGGGTTTTTTTTGTTGTTTTTTTTTTTTGTTTGTTCTTTGGGTTGCTTTGTGTGTGTGGGGAAAAGGGGGGGCGTTTCCACAAAAATATTCCTCGTTAATGGTTAGCTGCTCTCTTGCTCTTTGTTTTACAAAATGAGTGGGAACATTCTTTTACAAAGTTTAAAAATATCAAGTGGAAGCTCCCTCTCTTGATGCTGCCGATATATCTCTTTTCTTGTCCCGCAAGAGTTGTTGACAGCTGCTTTACTTCCATGTTTTGAGATATGATTTGTCTTTCAATATCTCTTTAAACACATAAGGATATAATACCTTGGCCTTACATTTTTTTCCTTTTTTTCCTGCTCCTCTTTTAGTTTGAACCTTTCCTCCTCGCGCTCCTCAATCTTGTGCAACGGTTCTTTGTTTGGACATTTTTTCATTCAGCAGGTTTCTGTTATTAAATTTATTTAGACTTAATCTCGCCCTTGTAACCAATAGATTGTTTTCCCATCAACCTATCTTGTTGGAGTTGAAGAGCATGGGTTTGATTGGTTTCAATTGGTTTCGTATCTGCCAAATATAACTATTATAGCGAATCCATTTAATAAATCCGCTGATGAGAATAATCTGCATAATAAGTAGATTTCAGGCCCTCAAGAACACAAATCATTCGTTGTAACGATATCATTAAGATCTATGATATGTCTTCCTGAAATCTTAATTGTTTCTTTTGTCCTCTAACTGTGTTCTTGAATCACCATTTGCAATGCTTACACTTATTCATGTTATCTAGTCAATAACTTTTTGTATCCACAAGCAAAGAGGGACACTTTCTTTACCAGTGGTTTGGTCTGTTGTTATAAAATGTATGACATTTTCACTTTTATTGATGAAGATATTTCACAAATGAATTTCAGACTCATCATTCTGTAATATTAAATCTCGTAGATTCCAAAGTAAAAAGTTAATCTAGGATATTTTCAACCGGATAAATTTCTGAATCTTCCCAATGAAAGGATACATTTTTTGCGGTGTTATAATTTTACAAATTAATTGTGACACCCTCGTATGAGATATGAATGTTTATCGAGACAAGGCGAACTATTGTTGCAAGTTGTGGAAAGATCCCTTATCAGTTTCTTTGCGGATTTGGTTGATATGCTCCACAAGCTTGTTTAGACCTACATGACTCATCGTCCGCCCAAACTTATCAATTTTCTTCATCTGTCCGTTTCCCCTTTTTAGGTAAAATAATCTATAGAGTAAAGCAAATACGTACACATTTCCTGCGATTCATGACCTGAAGGTTTCCATTCTCACGATGCATTATCACACTGAGTCATAGCCTGTCATCTTCTACGAAATACCAAAGCAATGCGAGCCCTAATCTTTTCATTATCACGACTTGGAGGAACGAACTTTATCAAAAAGAAAAATAAATAAATAAAAGACCAACTCTGTTAATAGACTCGTAACATATTTATGCATTAACCATGAAATTTTAGATTGAGATGTTTGTTTTGGTTCTAAAAGATAGATTTGTAATTTTATTGCTAAACACCAATTTTCCCAGCAAACCTTTCACTACGTGTTACGTTGAAACTCCCTGTCATGAATATTCAACTTTTAAGACACAATGATGGCTAAATCTTATCAAGTACCTCTTCCCGTCAGTTGAGCGTACATGTAAAACACGTCTGTTCCGTTTACGTGAAAATAGCTTGAAGCAGGAACCTGGAGCTCAAAGACGTCTCCAGGCCATTTGAGAGTTAGTATTCTTGGCGCAACCCCCGTGTCAGAGCCATACACCTGTACGTGGTGACATAAAAATCGTGATTGAACCAAAAAAAAATTGAATTGAAGCTAGGGTTTAACAGAATCATAAATGTATAAAATTGAAAGTTATAAAAACATGTGGAAGTGAAATGGTAAATACTCACCGTTATGGCCGTATTAGCGTGTACAGCAACGATTGTGTAATGGTCGGTGACGAGGTCGTTGAGTGGGAGCGACGGGATAGTCACATAGTCATTACCTATCATAGACACTGGAAGAGCTTGCTCGCAGCTAACGTCAGAGCTGACGGTTTTATCCTATGGATACAGGTTTTTATGTTAACGAGGTTGTTTTTTTTTTAATTATGTAGATGAGGTGGTATTATTTCAAGACACTATCTGTGACCTATAGAGTAACTTATTTTATAAGAGAATGGTCTACGATAACTTTTATGCTGGGGTCTTCTTAAAGCTAGTCCAATAAAGGAATTGAACATGTATATGTCTCTCTCTTCTCTCGTTCTTTTTTCTTTCTGTAATCTCTCTCTCTCTCTCTCTCTCTCTCTCTCTCTCTCTCTCTCTCTCTCTCTCTCTCTCTCTCTCTGTCATTGATTTTTTTTTACTGGATTGATTGCGGATCTTGACGCACTGCTTTGTGGCCCTTTGTTTATAACTTATTTTTGACATTTTATCTATTAGTTATTTTTTTTTTACTTTTTGTTCATTACTTAGTTTTGACATTTTGTTCATTACTTATTTTCATCAGCATCCGTTTATTCTTCGGTATAAGCCCATTTAAGAGAGTAGATCTGTAACCTAAAACCTCTTATTTGTTTTGCACTTTCCGGCCACTACATAAAGATATTTTTAGAATTAAGTATTTACCATTCAACAAACATCAAGAGAACTTAATTTTTTTAATCATATACACTGTCTTTCTATCTACCTTTCATCTTGCATCAACCTATAAGATTATATTTTTAAAGTAAAACCTGTCAATCATGGTATATGCCCATACAATCCTTTAATGTTAACATTTTCTAATATAAACCTCAACGAATTTGATTCAACTCTATTCATTACCAGAAATCTTTATCAAAACTTTTTTTAAACTTTTTTTTTTGCTTCATTGATTGATACAGTCCGTCCACAACTGTGTGATCTGAATGATTTAGTATTATCTAAATAAACTCTCAACGAGTAGTCCAGAATTAAAAAAGACGAGGGCCCAGATTCACGAACATGCGACATAAAGATCCGACCGGTGAAGAATATCTCTAGGAATATGAGGGCGGACGTTCTTACCCCATAGCCAGTGGCTTTCCCTATAATGTTTAGAATAGCCGGCATCAAAAAAAGCTCTCCTCCCAAAAAAAAAAAAAAAAAAAAAAAAAAATCTTCTTGCAGAGATTAAAAAAAAAAAAAAACCAACATCAAAAACATAAAAAAACGAGAAAAAAGCTCATCAATCGTTATATACGTACCTCTTTGCCAAACCTGAACACTCTCCTTGCCCCACTGGAGTGGACCACTTGAGCTGAAGCTGAGCCCGTTATTGAGTCCACATAGAAGCTCTGGTACTGGTCCGGAACTGACATGGATACCACTAGCATGTTGCTGGGAATTAAGGGCAGAGTTAGAGAAAGAAAGATAGATAGAAGGATAGACAGATATAGAGAGATATAGAGAGAAAGATATATATATATACGGGGAGGCAGAGAGAGAGAGAGAGAGAGAGAGAGAGAGAGAGAGAGAGAGAGAGAGAGAGAGAGAGAGAGAGAGAGAGAGAGAGAGAGAGAGAGAGAGAGAGAGAGAGAGAGAGAGAGAATATTCATGCCAAAATATCATTTTGATTTAAAAGACGGTTTCGGTAAATGTGGTTAAAACAAACAAAAATAACACGCAATGACCCCCGGCCAAAATATGATTTCGTTTTCTCGAAAAAAAATTTGGCATTGTTTGCTTAAGTTTTAAAGATGCGTCACTTCTTTCTTCAAACTATCTATCGCTCTTCAAAGAATAGCGGATGCAATGACCAATCAATTATTCACTCAAATGTTTCATCAATCAATCAATCGTTTAAATAATCGATCTCAGAGACATTCAATCAACCAATCATTTATTCAATAAATCATTAAAAAAACCAATCAATCAATCAATAAATCGACCAATCGATCGGACAACCAATTATTTATTCAATAAATCATAAAAAACCAATCAATCAACCAATCAATCAATCAATAAATCGACCAATCGATCGGTCAACCAAGGAAACATCTGATTTCCCCAAGATAAACAAGATTAAAAAAAGAATTCACTGCACAAAAATATGAGATGTACGCTACAAAATTAGTCTTCCAATCATGTAATCCAATCCACTGATCTATCATTCAATTATTTTTCAATCAATCAACCAATCATTCAATCAACCGATCGATCGATCAATCAATCGCAGAGAGTTGTTCGAGCGAAGTTAGCACCAGCACTAACCGACTTTGGATGTCCTGTCCGTTGAAGGAGAACGAGACAACTTCATTGTCCGTAGACACCGCGAGGGTTTGGGTTGACGGTTCGTTATCAGTAGAGATAATCGCTGTGAGAGAGATGGAAGGAAAAAAAATATTGAATAATTTCTGAAGAGAGTTTAGTGTTTAAGAACTTAGTTAACTTTGTATACGGGATCAAAAGTGATTGGTGTTTAAGCACATATACAACAACGAAGATGGTATTTAAAATAATTTGCGTTATAGCAGTTAGAGTTAGACTACGTTGAATAGGGGATGAAAAAAAGTATTACTTTCTAAGCAATAAGTCTCAGTTCACATCGAATAAGGGAAAATACATGACTAGTGAATATGCCCTTACTATATATTAAATAAGTGATCATAAGTGATTTAAGAATATACACTAAGTTAGCACTGAACAAAGAATCATAAACGATCTGTTTATATGCATTAGTTTAGTTAACATAAAAATAAGGGATTGTAAGTGAAAGGTGAATAGGCGCTTGATAAACATTGAATAATGACTTGATATGAGATTGTTTGAACACTTAATTCACATCAAATCAGGGATCATATTACGTGATTTATGTATGATCTCGATGTTAACATTGAATCGTAAGTGAGTGGTGAATTAGTTACTGGTAAACATTGAGTTACGGCTGAGGCTTCCTTAAATAACGTTACAGGCCAAGTCACCCGAAGTGAACAAACTTTTGCAGTAAGTGTAAAAATGAATTATGTCATTTCAGTATTTGGCAGAGTTAGGACGGTTAGAAATTTTTGTTGTGCAGTCCTGTAGGCTGAAATATAAGTTGGTTCTGAGCACAATTCTGTAAAACCTATGCCCAAAAGTTAAAAGAAATACATCACTTCACTCACACATGCAAAAGTTTGTTCACTTCGGTGACTTGGCCTGTATTTTAGGAAGCCTCCGTAACGGCTCATGCGTTATTTTATCTATAAAAAATAAGTAAGATATGATCGAGGAAGATATCACACGTGATTTGTGATTTATTGACTCATTAAACATTGAATAGAAATCACTGCCAAGGTTAATGCGCCCGTGTTAATGGTAATAACCGTATTTATGAGGGCTGTGCTTATTCCAAACCGGTGTCTCCTTCAAACCCGTCCGTCCGCCCGCAAGATCGACTACGGGTCACGGTCGGGTACGGGCTTACTGATCCAGCATCACTATATAGAAAAATAATAGCGACGCCACGGGATCAGACGTTCTGCGGCAGAGAAAGCTTTAGATAAGTGCAATTTTCGTAAAGAAAGCTTAATATTTCCGCTTTTGATTTTGCTCCGATGTTTAACTCTCATATTGTTTCTGAAGTAAAAGCGCTGTAAATAGTGAGGATTTTAAGCCTTTTTTGGGGAAAATAGTATTTTCTGAAGTAGTCGTTAGCCGCAAAACGTCTCATTTTGTAGCGTCGCTACGCATATGTCAATTTAAACAAATCAAATATTTCTCATAGAAATACTATTCAATTATGTAAAAATTTTTACAATTCTAAATCGTACGCACTTGAAACAAACAATTATGTCCCACTTTTTGGCAGATATTTAAAAAAAAAATGACATCCCTCTTTTGGAAACTATTCGAGTTAAAATTCATGAGGGCCCTTTTAATCAAAAGATGACACCGGTTGGCAACAGGCCCTGCGATTCATGAAAACTAAGTCGATGATGCCATAACGACAGCATTAATTAAAGTTGTATGTCTTGTGCGAACTCTGACCCATTGTTTGTGCTGTTCCTTGGAACATAATAACTAACTGTTTAATTAAAAATGGTTGGACAACAGACAAATCTTTAATTTTCCAATGCGTTTACAGATCCCTCTAAAAGGTAATTATAAGGCTATGAAGGTAAGAACGAGAACTGCTTAGAGGTTAACTTCCACTCTGGATTACACAGCTGCGCACAACTACACGATAAAGAGCGTTTAAAAGGGATCTCCAAAAAGATTGGGATTCTAGTTAAGTACTCTTATTTAAAATTCATGATGAAACAAAAAAAACCCAATAAAATAAAAACAACAATAACAAATAAGCAATATAACAACCAAAACGAAAAATCCGCCTACACATTGTATTTTACAAACTTCGCTTCTTCAGGAAAGACATAATTACACTTTTCTTACAAAAGTGTCAGATTTCGCTCTGTCTCTGTTTCTGTATCCGTGAGCGTGTCTATCGGATTCACTGACTCTCTTTGTCTTTTTGTTATGTTCTCTCTATATCGCTTTTTCTCATCGTTCTCCTTTTATCTCGCTCTCTTGTCTTTCTCGGTAATTTAGGCTCCCCTTATTTATTTATTTATTTTTTTTTTAATAAGATATTACGAAACTCTCACCTAGGCTGTTTTCCCTCTGCAATGAGTTGGTGAAGAAAGTGCTGGAAATTCCAGACGGTAGATCAGCCAGAACGAGGCTCGCGCAGACCATTCTGAAGTAAGCAGCCCAAAAGAAGAAATGGACATCTAGCGGTTCCGTCGAGACAACCCGGATGTATTTCTGCTGGAGACCTGGATTGAAGAATGTTCCATCGATAAACTGCTTAGCAAATCAGAATCGCGGTTTGGTTTGGCATTTAGATAGCACTTTAAAAAAAGAGTGGGATTCGACTGCGACAGTCAATTCAACCTAAATGTATTTCCGAACAAGACCTGGGGACTAATCCGTGTATGAACAGTTTTTACATAGTAATTGAAAAGGTATTTAGTTAAGTACTGAGATCCTAGATAAAGTCGCATCATTCTGCCGCGTCCAGTGACGATTATCAAGTATTTTTGTTACGAACTTGAAGAGTGGAGAGCAAACTGGAGTACAAAACAGTTAAAGGCTAAGCTCTTAGAGGCAGGGAACGTCTAACGTTTTAGTAGGTTACCAAAATAAATATTTTACGGATCTATAATATTTCACACATATTTACGTCTGTCCTTGTATATGATTGACATGAATTCTGAATTTTCTTTCACATTCTCTGTGCTTGCTTATCGGCGGTAATAATTTTCTAGTTTTGTAGACTAAATCGACTTGTCAGCAAAACTGAAAACCAATTTTGACAAAAACTAAATAATTTTGATAAAATACTATTACTCACCACTGCTGTTTAGAAACAAACCGCTAACATTAATGGAATACTGGTAAGCCTCGTTCTGAAAAAGGCTGACTGTGCGGATATCCCCAGTAGGAAAGGTGGAGAACTGTACGTAGTTGTGACCTTGTTGGCTTGGGAAGGACGTCACGCTGAGCATTGCCCTGGTGAATACGACTGGACATCCCCAGTTCTCTTTGGGGATTACGACCAAGTAAGAGTGGGTGTAGAATGGAATTACTGAGGAGGGAAAAAAGTCAGGAATGACATGTAATATTTAAATCAATTTTTTTCCGGAAAATAGAGAGAAATAGGGAGGTTATGTTTTCTACATTATTTTTCATAAAATACGACCGGTTTTTTGTTGTTTTTTGTCGATAGCTCACAAAAAAGTGCCTCTCTCTCTTCTTCTCTCTCACTACTTCTTTCATTCTTTCTCATGTCCTCTCCCTCTTTCTATCCCACTATTCCGTCTTCCTATTAAATCGTCTATTTATCCAGGGTGGTTTTGTGGTAACATCAACGTTAATGAATAATTTCCTTGTTTCAACATTTTCCTCTGTTTCGTCTCTCTAAATTCGTCTCAGTTTGTCTTCCTGTCTCTGTCTTTGTCCCTATCTACCTCTGTCTGCCTGTCTGTCCATTTGTCTGTCTGTCTGTCTGTCTGTCTGTCTGTCTGTCTCTCTCTCTCTCTCTCTCTCTCTCTCTCTCTCTCTCTCTCTAATATATCTATTTACCTATAATACTTGATGTTTACATCGATTTATTGGTGAACTTTTTTTACATTTCATCCGTTTCATCTCGTGATTCTATTTGTCTATTTGCGGTGATTGACGTTTATGTCCAAATAAAGTATTCGTATTGGAAATATATTTCTCTCTGTCTTCCTCCACATCTTATATTTACTTCTTTATCGCCTTCTTCATCTTTACCATCGTTTCTCTATCTGCAAAACTTGGTATTTATATCTCTAAGACGATGTACTTAGATTTCTTTATCGTATCGAACCATCGTTCGATCTACATTTCTATTCATTGCAATCTTCATACAAGGGTCAGACCATAATTAAAATCATGAAAGTAAAGAGCTTGATGGAAAGAAAGGAGACTGATAAACAGACAGACATTATTAGAGACAGACAACAGAGGAGGAGGGAAGAGGAGAACCTTATGATGTGGACACATTCGTTTGGCGGGGAAAAATGGAGAAACAGAAAGGATAGGCAGAATGAACAGTCAAAAAGATGTGTTGCAAGTAGATAAATATATGTACGAGTATAGGTAGATGGTTAGAGTCATTTTTATATATATATATATATATATATATGGAAAGAGAGATAGATAGATAGATAGATAGAGAAAGAGAGAGAGAGAGAGAGAGAGAGAGAGAGAGAGAGAGAGAGAGAGAGAGAGAGAGAGAGAGAGAGAGAGAGAGAGAGAGAGAGAGAGTGGAAAAAGAGGGGTCGCTGAATTTTAATAGAAAAGATAAGGCCTAATTAAACTATTCCTATGATCCGAGAATACCTAGCTGGACTTGTGACATCTCTCATTCATGGAAGATTCATGGAAGAAAAACTCATCTGTCATTCTCTTTTTAACTTCCCTTCCCCCCTCAATTTTTTTTAGAAATAAGCTCCTATGCGCACATCCTATGTTAAACGCGCTGTACAAATTTGTTATTAGGCTTTATGATTTTACATGCACACACACACACACACACTGGTGGACAAGAAAACAAGAGAACAACATGACAATTTTTAAAAATAAATTTCTGTTACTATTTCAGTAGTGTCATAAATCTTGTCTGCCTCAGAAAAACTTTTTCAAACACCTGAATCATTGAAGAACTGTTGTGACCAGCAAACTGTTTTGACAACTAGACATTAAATACATATTTTGCCACATCATATAAACCCTACTCCTTAATAGGCTTTGATTTTAAAAAAAGAAGGAGTGTTATAGAACTTGAAAACTGCTACAGGTCTCTCACTAGGACAAAACTGGCACCTAATACAAAAATTATATCTAACAATAAACAAAGCATTCTCGAACACTCTATTCTTTATTTTTCCTATTGTTACTATACTTTGACATTAGAGAAACTTAATTAAACTAAAATTATCAAAGTCACCATAGCTCGAGAACCTGTGCAAACATTTCAGTCCGATGGTGGCAAATAAATTATAGTGTATAATCTTTGTGAATAGGCCTGGGATTGTGGAAAGTACATTCCTTTTGTGCAAAGGTTTGAGGTGTATTAACCAAAAACTTATGAAAAAAAACAAACAAAACAAAAACAACATATTATAGCGGTCAACATAAATTACATGAAAGTTCTTCATTTCCCTCTATTGTATTTTCAAATTAAGGGGCTAACCAATCCGGGCCACATGTAAATTGAAAAGGTACATGAAACAACAAAAACAGATTAAAAAATGTATATAACAAAACCCTCCAAAAAACTTACCTCGCTCACAAATATAAGATCTTGGAGGGCGAAGGAGAAAGCCAATGTTTTCTATATCATTCCATGCGTTTCGCCCAGTTTCCATATAATCCTCGTTGTTGTTGTAGTTATCGGGTTGATTTGTATCCCAGTTCGCGTAGGAGAGTTCCTCCCTGGAGTAGTCCCACACCCACACGCCCTCGACATCCACGTCTGTTGCGCCGAGAAGCACCGGAAATGCCCCTGGGGAAAAAAAAAATCAATCATAAAACTAGACCTGCAATGGTTGTATCGATGGAGGTAAAATTTGGGATAAAAGCGATCATGTTGGCGATTGTTATACATAATGTGATGAGATAGGTAATAAACCTGGTTATAGTTTGGGGATGACAACTGTGATCTTTAAAACAATAATAAAAAAATATGATGATAATGAGAAGGAGGAGGAGAATTTTGATGATGATTATGTTAATGATGTTGATGATGGTGAAAATGATGATGAGGATTTGGATGACGATGATTATTTTTATTAGGTCGACGACGAAAATGATAATAGTGATGATGATGGTGAATATGAGATGATGATGATGATGATGATGACGATGATGATGTTGATGACGACGACGACGTTAATGAGGATGATGATGATTATTATAATAATGGAGTTTAAACTAGCTAGTTTCGGTGATGGTGGTGATTCTTAAAATAACTTCTCTATCCCTTCCTCTCTTCTACTTTTTTTTTTTTATTTTTGCTAAACCTTTCAAACCATGATATAAGCTGTGCACAAATTGTATTCGTTTTAAGATAGTTATTTTTTCTTTGTGTCAGTATTCCTGTTCTCAGAATCAAAGATTTACCCTGTCGAAGATTGGAACCTCATCATCGTGACAATGAAAGACTGGGGTTTAATCTAATCTGCTTTGCTCTGCTCAACCCGATTTGATTTGCTAAACTCAAAAAAAAAAAACAAAAAAAAAAAAACAACCAACAACAACACATACATTGTCCACTTTCCTTCCAAAAACAATCAAACAAACAAAATAAAAACAAAAACAAAAGACCCCCACAAATTATTGTCTGTATGTAGATCTAATTATTATTATTATTATTATTATTATTATTATTATTATTATTATTATTATTATTATTATTATTATTATTATTATTATTATTATTATTTAAAACAAACAAAGAGCATAATTATTCGCCATACCCCAATCAACGTAGATCTAATTATTATTTAAAACAAACAAAGAGCATAATTATTCGCCATACCCCAATCAACGTTGTCTACGTACAGCCTGATGGCTTTGTCCAGTACATGAGTTTTGGGCTCAGCGAGATATGATCCTTGTTCCTGACAAGCGGACTGAGAGCAGATTATACAAGATAACTTAACCAAAAAACGTATGTTTTTTTTTAAATAGAAAAAAATAAAAATACTACACACCTATTTCATGTAATACATAATTATGTCGAAATTCATCTGATCTCTTAAAAGTGCAAATTTTAACAAATTTGTCGAGCGATAGCGATTAAGAAACTCTCTTTTTTAAAATTTATGTAGCTTCGAGATTACGTTAGCTGAGAAAATTATATCATAGACAACATGTCACCCTGAGAAGTAGGTAATCATTAATTTTGGTTTCGTATTTTCTAAAGAAAGGGTTCGAATCAAGGGAGTATTGGTTTCTCTAAGAAAGATCTCTTTATCCAGACCAGAATTAACAAATCGAAATTAAATTTTTAATAATTTAATAATTTTCAATTTTTAATTATAATAACACACAAATTTTGTGTAATTTTTAACCCCTAAAGAACCTTATACGGAGGTGGCAGCTTCCCGTCATGCCATGGGTGGGGCCGCATAGATAGAATTTGACCCTTGTATCAGATGATCCAGCTAAGAATAAACTATCAGAACTCCTAGTGTCAGTCTAACGTTCTACCGACTGAACTTTCTGGTGCTCATAACAATTTTCTAAAACGCTTCAGAGGTACTGATGTGAAATATATGAAAAAGTATAAAGTGCGAATACTAGATATTACAAGGAGCGTTGCAAAGGCATTCGTATGATTTATATGATTTCCTCAAACAGCTTAATGATTGCATAATTATGTAGCATAATATCATCATCTCATCGCATTAACCTTGTTTTCTTATTTTTTTTTCCTTTCTATTTCTCTCACTCTCTCTCACTCACTCTCACGGTCTCTCCCATTCTTTCGTTCTTTCTCTCTGTTTCTTTAATTTCTTTTTTGAGTCTTTGTCTCAGGGTTCCTGCCTCTCCCGTCCCTCTCTGTCTCTGTCTCTCTTTCTCTCTATCTGTATATCTACCGCTCTCTCTTTCTCTCTCTCTCTCTCTCTCTCTCTCTCTCTCTCTCTCTCTCTCTCTCTCTCTGTCTTTTGACATACAGGAAAAACTCCACAAGCTCTCCATTCTTTCCTGGTCATCAAATGATGTTAAACTATCGACACAATATCTATGTGACTTACCTTAGCTACACTCCAGTTACCAGTGCTTCTATGCAGCGTAAAACATCTACCGGACAAAAATAAACCAGTGCACTCCTCCGATATATCTTGCGATTATGGTTGTATCAGTAGTGGCGATTAACGTGTGGAGGAAATGTTAATAATGTTACATTTTCTAAAAAGTGGCTACGAACTTCTGAGATAACGTTTGTTGATAATGATGTTGACGTTGAAGATGAATTTCTACTTATATTCATTATCATTGTCAAAATTTTCTTTTCTAGTATTGCCTTTTGTTGTTTTTTTTTCGATAGGCCATTATCACTATGAAAATGGTGATCATGATGTGGATAATAATGATTCATTGTGCAAGATTTATTATGAGAATGAGGATGATGAAACATGATGATCATCATCATCTAGAGTTTTGCTTTGGTTATTGTTTTTTTTTTATTATTAAAAATTTTATGTTGTTGTTGTTGTTGTTGTTGTTGTTGTTGTTGTTGTTGTTGTTTTCTTCTTCTTCTTCTTCTTCTTCTTCTTCTTCTTTTTCTACTGTAACTACTAGTTATATCATTCGTAGTCGAAGTCAGAAGGACTAATGACCATTTATTTTGTGGTTTTTAAGTTGTTTCTTTTTGTCTTTTTGTTTTTTTTCTTGGACAACTTGTATAAATCAGAGATTTCTTGCCTTCCCTATTTGATTTATATAACCTGTATATATATATATATATATATCCATTCAACTATCCATGTAAAAATTTAGCTTAGTTGTTACCAATCTTCTCACCTCTCTGACAAACAACCTTCGCCTGATTCGAGCGAGGAATGACATCCCATGCCCAGTTCACCCTCCCAGCCATAACTGCGGCAGCTTCTTCACCTAGGTCCGAGCTGCCAGTAGCACCATCAACCCAGTTAGCTGCCGTGACCAAGCTGTTGCTACTCTGCCACGTGAACTTGGCATGGTCGTTTGGGCTGAGACCTAACCATAACTCATCCGCGGTTTCTGGTTCAAAGAAAAAAAAAAAAAACTTGCTTGTATTACTATTATATTAATGAAATGACTTTAGTTCTTAGGGGAAAAAAAACAGCAGTTCACGATTAAAGACAAGAAATACAGCTTTGTTTTACTTTTGTCAAATAATTTACTGTTCATAAAAATAAGATGCGCAGATACTTAAATCCATACAATTATCTTTTATTTTTTTTTTCGAATGCACGAGATCCCATACCTTAAAATTCGCAATTCCTAGTTGAAAAGAAAAAAAAAAGGAAAAGAAAAACTTTGTTTTTAAATCAGTCAATATTTTCCGTTTGAATGATAGTTGTAGCAGTAGTATTAAGCTTAATCCCTTTTGCAGAAAAAAATACTACCCGGATTTTCAGTAGTCTTAGTTGAAAAAAAAAGACGTATGATATATATATATGAATAATTCCGCCCACTAGAACAGCTAATCATCATTTAGAAAACTGAACTCTTGAACTTACGAAGAAGGTCTAGCTTACTCTTATGAACTTCAAGTATTTAATTCAAATGAAATACTTTGTTCGGCTTTATTGTGATTTAACTGTGAGTTTTCTGCTTTTTATTTCAATTCTAAACAAATTTTGTACTTGAAAATGTAAATGATAGGCGTACCTTAATTTTCTACTTATGTTGGCTGTAGGCGTGACCCTTCCTAACAAATTTCACGTACAAAGAATTTGATTGAATAAATATAATGCTTCCTGCAAGCTTTCTAAACTCCAATTGATGCGCATTGTAATGGAAAACCGTTTGAAATAAAGAAGGCTTTAGTTACATTCATTTTTCAACCATGATCAACAATTTACTCCATCCTTTACTAGGGAAAAATATCACTGACTTTAATGTTTTGCATCCACTGATGCCGTATCTGGAAATATAACTTATAGAGCCATTCTCAATACATTCAGTTCCTATAAACTCTGCTTTATACTTTCTTAACATCCTAAAGAAGCCAGACTATTGACTAATCGTTTTTACACACACACACACACATATATATATATATATATATGTGTGTGTGTGTGTGTGTTTGAGTGTGTGTATGTGTACATCGAAAAAACAGCTTCAAGAACAGCCTGAACAATCGCAGTGGGAATAACAACACAGTTACGACTCTTGCAGTTAAACATAGTTTAATTTCACCAATTAAATTTCAATTGTATCTCAAACAGTCAGTGTACACATAAAAATCATCCAAAAACTGGACCTACCGAAGTGCCAGGACGCGAACTGGGCCATGTAGTCTATAAGCCTTTGACTGTTTGGCTCAACTACTACGGCGTTTAGTTTTTGGCAGCGCTCCTGCATTAAAAATATGAACAGGATAGAGTACGATATAAACTTGATATAGTAAGAAACACTGAATTTTGTGAGATTTACATTTTGCGCGTTTTTATATCGGTTATTGGTTATTTAGTTGAAATTTTATGGATATAAATTAAGAAAGACATCGATGTTACGATTAATTTACCAAACTCGTTTAAACAGGTATACAATAAGGCCACCTATGTAGATTTTATTAAAAAAAAATACAGATTAAACGAGGCCCATTTGCTAGGTGAAACACTTTTTTCTTTTTAAATCTCGGGCCTTTTTGTTTTGTTAAGCATCGAAATCTCACGACAACGGAAAAAACACTGATTTTAAAAAAGTGTGAGACCTACTCTTAACTATGTACTGAAACTCCGAAAAGAACATGTATCATGTATCATCACAAAACATAGAAGCTAATTTCTCACCATGGCATTCTGTAGGGACAAAGACAGGTTCACAGGAAGGAAACAGCTTGTCTCATAGAGCTCAGCCCCGTGCAAGTAAACATCGCACGGATTCCCAGCATCTGTAAGATGATAGTAGAAATTATTATGTCATAGCCCTTTGATTAGTACTCCCAAGACTTGGCATGCATATATATAGTATTAAAAAAAATATCCTTAGCTAGAGTCACCAAAAAAATGAAAAAAAAAAAAGTTAAAATCCAAAGTTTAGTTTTTGTTAGAATGTGTTTCCTAGTTTTTCACTAGGAGTCATTATTAGCTTTGTGCGAGGCTTTCAGTTGTCTTAAATAGCAGAAAACAGTTTAATTACTTTGTTAGCCACATGGCAGACATTTGAAGAAATGATAGAAGCAAGAGAGGGACTTAAAAAGAGAGAGAGAGAGAGAGAGAGAGAGAGAGAGAGAGAGAGAGAGAGAGGAGGGAGGGGATAAAGAGGAAGGAAGAAATAGTGCGATAGGAAGTGGAATACATGTGAAGAGAAGGAGAGAGGAAATATAAGTGTTTGAAGGGAAATACTGACAGAAAAAGAGAAGAAAATACACAGTTAGACAAACAGGCAATTATCAAGAGAGAAACAGATAGGCTAAGGGAGATAAAACTGCAGAGATAAAAAGGAACAGCTAGGGATAATAAAGAGAAGGAGAGAGGAATTAAAAGTGTGTGAAGTGAAATACTGACAGAAAAAAAAGAAGAAAATACAGAGTTAGACAAACAGACAATTATCAAGAGAGAAACAGATAGGCTAAGGGAGATAAAACTGCAGAGATAAAAAACGAACAGCTAGGGACAATAAAATATTCTGGTAAGAAAAACTAAATAAAGTAGAAACAGAAAGATGGTTTGAAATTAAAAGGAAAGAAAGGGAGAGAGCCAGAATGGGAGACAAGGAGAAAAGCTAGAGAGAAAGAGAGAGAGAGAGAGAGAGAGAGAGAGAGAGAGAGAGAGACAAAAGGAGAAAGAGAGTGATACAAAAGGAGTAAAAGAGAGCCAAAAGGAGAAAGAGAGACAGAAAGAGAGAGAGAGATATTTCAAAATCAATATTGCTTTCCAAATATTGATTTGACAAATGAAATGATTTTACTAGCACTTGGAAAGAAATCTCTTTTAAAATCATATCAATAGTTAACAGAATGCAAATATATCTGTGAAAAATGAAACCGGTAAAAGTTAATAAAAGGGTTGGGCACTTATAGCAACCTCACTCAAATATTCTTTCCGCATCACATTTTGTGCCTCCTTTATGAGCAAACAGAACTTTTATTCTATAAATATCCGAGCGAGCTTGATGAAGGATGAAGAATAAACGGGCGTGTTGGTTTCAGCATGAAAAAGGCAAAGGTTACACCACCATAAGATCGGGGTCTTAAAGTTCAAAATGTTTACAATAAGGCACAACAAAATCTAATGGAGAAAGGAATACTGAGGCTGCGGGGTAAAATCCATAATTCTCTCTGCTTAGGTAAAATGCATTAATGATGACATAAAACGAAAAAATGACTGTGCAGCCTTATGTCTACTTATAGAGGTAAACACAACTTTCAGTGGTGACAGCTACGCATGTGAAAATTTCCATAGAGTAGGTAAGTTATGCAAACAATACTTCTACGTTTTATGTAAGCCTATTTTCTTGATGTTTAAACAGTTAATTGTTCTTAATAAAGAATATTACGGAGTGTTTGGACCCAACAAAATGGTATATCATGTAGTGCAAAGTGCTTTTAACCGGAGATTCATCGATTAGAAAGCATGGCACAAATCTGTTTAGAAGCCATTAAGTTAGCTGAGGTTATAAACCTGTAATAATGTAAGTATTGATATATGAGACAGACAAACATTTAAATGGTCCGGAAAAAAGAAAGGTCCATTGAATTACTTGGTAAAAGAATGAGGGTTTTTTATTTTATCTTTAGCTCTCTGTTTATCACTCTTAGTGTCTGCCCGTCTGTCTGTCTGTAAGTATGTATTTTTGTATGTATGTATGCGTCTCTGCCTGTCTTTCTGTCTCTGTCTCTTTCTTTCTCTCTCTCTCTCTCCCCTTCTTCTTCTTCTTTTTCTCTCTAAATTCAACCTATT
>JAWDGP010003388.1:230000-250000 GCA_033675545.1 Elysia crispata | reverse complement strand
GAGAGAGAGAGAGAGAGAGAGAGAGAGAGAGAGAGAGAGAGAAAATAGAAGGAGAGATATGTTGAAAAATTTATAATGTTTGCTGGTTATGTTATATTAAAGCAAATATTTTTGTAACAGAAATATTGATCTTTTGTGAAAATGTTGTTGTGAACTAGCTTTGCTTTTTGTTGAATCCTTTCCCCTTCTGTTAGTTTTCAAAAGACTTCTTGAGGCGCTGAATTCAAGATTGGTTGCATTAAAATTTAATAACTTCTTTTGGATCCATCTATTTCTATATTTCATTAAAAAAAAAAAAAAAATTTTCTACTATAGAAGTGGAACAATGCTGGTGTGCATAGTAACAATAAACAAGAGATGTCTGGCTCCAATAGAGTTGGGTCATAATAGTCTGGTTATCTAATGCAATGGAGCATTGAGACCCGCAATGATAGTAACAATAAACAAGAGATGTCTGGCTCCAATAGAGTTGGGTCATAATAGTCTGGTTATCTAATGCAATGGAGCATTGAGACCCGCAATGATAGTAACAATACACAAGAGATGTCTGGCTCCAACAGAGTTGGGCCATAATAGTCTGGTTATCTAATGCAATGGAGCATTGAGACCCGCAATGATAGTAACAATAAACAAGAGATGTCTGGCTCCAACAGAGTTGGGTCATAATAGTCTGGTTATCTAATGCAATGGAGCATTGAGACCCGCAATGATAGTAACAATAAACAAGAGATGTCTGGCTCCAACAGAGTTGGGTCATAATAGTCTGGTTATCTAATGCAATGGAGCATTGAGACCCGCAATGATAGTAACAATAAACAAGAGATGTCTGGCTCCAACAGAGTTGGGTCATAATAGTCTGGTTATCTAATGCAATGGAGCATTGAGACCCGCAATGATAGTAACAATAAACAAGAGATGTCTGGCTCCAATAGAGT
Organism: Elysia crispata; assembly: GCA_033675545.1. Classification (NCBI taxonomy): domain Eukaryota; kingdom Metazoa; phylum Mollusca; class Gastropoda; family Plakobranchidae; genus Elysia; species Elysia crispata. Next base: position 249,065 of record JAWDGP010003388.1, on the reverse strand, counting down.
TGGATCATATAGTCTGGTTATCTAATGCAATGGAGCATTGAGACCCGCAATGATAGTAACAATAAACAAGAGATGTCTGGCTCCAATAGAGTTGGGTCATAATAGTCTGGTTATCTAATGCAATGGAGCATTGAGACCCGCAATGATAGTAACAATAAACAAGAGATGTCTGGCTCCAATAGAGTTGGGTCATAATAGTCTGGTTATCTAATGCAATGGAGCATTGAGACCCGTAATGATAGTAACAATAAACAAGAGATGTCTGGCTCCAATAGAGTTGGGTCATAATAGTCTGGTTATCTAATGCAATGGAGCATTGAGACCCGTAATGATAGTAACAATAAACAAGAGATGTCTGGCTCCAATAGAGTTGGGTCATAATAGTCTGGTTATCTAATGCAATGGAGCATTGAGACCCGTAATGATAGTAACAATAAACAAGAGATGTCTGGCTCCAATAGAGTTGGGTCATAATAGTCTGGTTATCTAATGCAATGGAGCATTGAGACCCGTAATGATAGTAACAATAAACAAGAGATGTCTGGCTCCAATAGAGTTGGGTCATAATAGTCTGGTTATCTAATGCAATGGAGCATTGAGACCCGTAATGATAGTAACAATAAACAAGAGATGTCTGGCTCCAATAGAGTTGGGTCATAATAGTCTGGTTATCTAATGCAATGGAGCATTGAGACCCGTAATGATAGTAACAATAAACAAGAGATGTCTGGCTCCAATAGAGTTGGGTCATAATAGTCTGGTTATCTAATGCAATGGAGCATTGAGACCCGTAATGATAGTAACAATAAACAAGAGATGTCTGGCTCCAATAGAGTTGGGTCATAATAGTCTGGTTATCTAATGCAATGGAGCATTGAGACCCGCAATGATAGTAACAATAAACAAGAGATGTCTGGCTCCAATAGAGTTGGGTCATAATAGTCTGGTTATCTAATGCAATGGAGCATTGAGACCCGCAATGATAGTAACAATAAACAAGAGATGTCTGGCTCCAATAGAGTTGGGTCATAATAGTCTGGTTATCTAATGCAATGGAGCATTGAGACCCGCAATGATAAAAAAGGTGAAAGTTTCTCTATCTCTCTCTCTCTCTCTCTCTCTCTCTCTCTCTCTCTCTCTCTCTCTCTCTCTCTCTCTCTCTCTCTCTCTCTTTCCATTTTCCGTCGTTCAATTTCTTCTTACTCAACCCTATCTCTGTCTTTCTATTCACATCTTGTCTCTCTATTTCCTCATCCATCTCTTACCTTTATTCTCGCTCTCTCTTTATGTACCTCAGTCTCCTCCTTTCCCCCACTTGTCCCAACAGCAGTGTATCTTCAGCAGTTTGGTGGTATATTCCAACATTGCATCATTTAACCTCTTCCTCCCTCTCTCTCTCTCTCTCTCTCTCTCTCTCTCTCTCTCTCTCTCTCTCTCTCTCTCTCTCTCTCTCTCTCTCTCTCTCTCAATTTATCTCTCTCTCCACCAGACAAAACTTAATATTTTTTGTCCTGTTGAATGATCTACTCCAACCTTAGCTGTAATCTTTACTGACTCCATCGCTGGATTGATGTAAACCAGCTTTATGATGAGCAGTATTTTAACAAATGAGGCCTCTTCTACGTACTTTATATATGTATATATATATATATATATATATATATATATATATATATATATATATATATATATATGTCGTGATCATAATGTCAGCTACATATAGGGGCTTTTTATGTTCCATTTTAAAATATGACGTTTAATTTTCAGCTTTTTGGAAAAAAAACTAAAAATAAAAGAGCGTGGATCTTCAAAAACTAGACATGTCTACGGGGATGTAATTCTTAGAACCAGTTTCTCCACTATGATAACGTTACCTTCAGTTGACACAAAAGATGTGCGCCCTTCACAATCTTGATCTACCACTGACATGAATCTAAAATTCGTTTTTTCTCACCCAATATGTCATGGTAATATATCGAGGACATTATTTTACCATAAATTTGCACTGTTTCTTGAAAAAATGTCAGAAGGTGACTTTCTTTGCAAGTTTAACAACTTGATAAGCCAGCGATATTAACCGGCTCCAAGATGCAACTTACGCAAAGAAAAACAAATAATTTTAGATTTTCAACAAAATCAGATCTGTTGCGCATCAAGAGCACGGAATTTTAGGGTCTAAAGAGTCAAAACTAGCTTGCGGCACAGGTGCCTCCAAGAACGTCAATCTCTACGACGGAAATTAGAGTTTAATTGCCCTGCGCAAAGCTGAAAGACTTCAACATTCACGTGTTTCCCATTTCGTTCAAAACAAGTCGCATACATCAGTTTGATGAGCATGTAACAGTGAAATCAAGACCTGTGCATAATTATTCTTAATATTTTTAGTGCTTCGAATCGCATAAATTTATCTTCCAGAAAGAAAAGATCTTTAAAAATAGGTATAGAGCGCGTTTCTAACTTTAAGTTTTAGCAAACGAATCTAAAAACTAGGTTGCAAAGCACAATCTTGGTGCTTTTATTTTTGTCAAAATAATTGAAGTGGATTTTAACCGAACTGTTTTGAAGTTAAGCGCTCTCCTTTTATGCCCTCACAATCTGAATTAATTTTCTTTACCAGAAAAAAAATTCCAAAAGAACGTTTTTTATTTTTTTTAATTTGTTTATTTGCTTGCTTTTTTTTAAGTGTGTGTGCACGTGTAGCAGTCCATGAAATCTTAGGTACACCTTTCGTTGTATGTAATGCTATCAGCATATGCGATATCCTGCTATTTAACACATTATCCTGTGCAGTTTGATAAATATCTTCTCCTTTTTCACTGAAGTTTGTAGACCGACTTTATTGATCCATGACATATTTGACTTTCTTCTTTTGGGTCTATCTTCTGATTGTTTTACGTTGTTCAGCATACCGAATTTGATTTTCACATCGCCTATGTAGGTTCTATAGGAATGAATGCATAATTTAGGAGAAGAAAATTCTTAATAACCACTTCACATAAAGTTCAACAGCATCAATATGAAGCTTTATTTTCTGGTTAGTCCATGAATAAATTTGAAAATAACCAATATATTTTAGGTTAACACATGTATAATAACTCTACCGAGCAGATTATGTTATGCTGTTAGTATTATCTAATTAATATCAAATCTATTTTTATATGTTCTGCTACGATTTATATAATTCTCTTTCGTTCTTTCTTGTTAACAGAATGACTCTTCGGGTGACTGATCAGCAGTTGCACAATTAAGTGAGAGCAATATATAAAGATTTAAATGTCCTCTGGTATTTATAAAATTATGTGTTCAGTTTTTTAAATTTTTTTTCCTTTTATCACTCATAGTGATAAAGTTTTGTATTCTTTTAAGTGTTATATCATCTGAGAAAGCAACAAAGGGTAAATAAACTTAACTCAGAAGAAGTCGAAGCATGGAGTATGGAGGCAAAGTAGTGTGGAGACAGTTCAGATGTAGAGCGCTTCGCTCATATGACTCTGAGTCTGAGCCCCAGGTTCAAGTCCATGCTGGGTAAAGTCATCAGATGGTAGGGTCGAGTCTCATGTCATTAGACCTACAGTGGCCCGAACAAAACAACAACAAAAAATACGCTGTCTCCCTAATTAATTCTCGAGAAAAGTTCGGGGAATAACTTAATCAAATCATCTAAATTGTACTTGTATGGTCATGCCATATGGAAACAAGAGGTGGTCACATGATCTATCGAACTCTACGACACAAATCTTTCGATTACTGCCTCGAATCATCCTTGTCATTTTTAGAACCGAATCGCCTGACTGTGGCTTGTTAAAAGTAGACAAATGGAAAAAAAACTTCGTTTTGATAGACAGGCAACAGTTCAAGAGACTGTCTATTAATCAGTTTATCCAAGGGTGCAATCAATTTTTTTTTTTTTGCAAAGATGTGTTTCATGACATGACATGCTAATCTCACCTGAATAGCTCTAGGATGTATGATTGGGTTATATATCAAGTATATAAATGAAAATCGCTAGAAATAATATCACATAAGGAAACCATGACTGAAGTAAAGTTGTTGATTATCTAGTCGATTATTGATGTGTGTGTGTGTTTTTTTAAATTGCTAAATACATTCTTTCAAAATATGAAACGAGGAAGCGTTAAATGCCTTTTCTCTACAATTTTTATTTCATCATTTGATGGGCTCTCCTGAAAAAATATCGTTTCCCTAAAAGACTATTTTTATTTCGAATTGTCATATGAGGATAACCCTAAGTTATTCATACGCACAATAGTTTTAACCAAGATTGATGAGCAAAAAATTATGGAAAAAAAAGTTCATGAGCTTAAATGCTATAAGAACATCTTGTACAAAAATATCGTAAATTGAAGCTTTTCGCCATTTTAGTATTAAAAAAACGATATTCAAGATTCGTGACAAGCTTTTCTTCATATCTTGTGTACAGTTCATAATTGGGTATTTGGATTTAATAAGTTTAGTATTCGTGAATTCAAACCTGAGAATGAAATATTCTTATAATGATAATAATAAACCCTATGGTCCTATCAGTTTGCATCCCTTTTTCAGGGTTAAGCATTACAAGGGGTTATTAAACCTGAAATTTTCATTAGTACTACATTATTATTAATACTACATTTTTTCATTCATAAAATATTCTAAACTAGCCTTTGCTTGTTGAATATGTTCCCAATTCCAATAAACTGTGCTCACTGTAGATTCTAACCACGATTCTCAATATGAAGGTTGTTTTTTTCATTTTGTTAAACTATGTTATTTATATATGGAGAAAAATTGAAACGTAATATTGTAATAACACCTTTTATTTATCTCATTTATTCCAAAGTGAGAAATTTTGTCTTTTCCTCTTCATGGGTTACGAACTTTATCTCTTTTCTTGGGATTTGACACCAATGCAAGCGGTAAAGTTTATATTTACCTCCTGGAATTGTTGAAAAATAGTCTTTAAAATTGCAATCATAACAGTTTTCATTATAATAACTAACTTGGGTTTCTTTGTATGAAATACAAATACATTCAGGATGATACCAAGAAAAATTCTTATGTTTGGAAGAATTCCCCTTAAAAATTTACATACACATTATATTTCAAATTTTATCTTGAATAAGATCTGATTGGTGTAAGGAAGGTTAAAATAATCATTTTTATTCCCGAAAGTTCAGCTCTTACATTTTCACAGGTCCTCTCCTGGGCGATACTGAAGAAAACAACTGTCTTGCCCGCATCTTTACACAGCTGCAGTCAGGATAAGAGTGTTATCATGTTTGTCAATTCAAATTCACTTTTATAAAAGTGCCACTTTATAAATCATATTCACCATTTTGCTCAGGACTTAAGTTCTAGGTCAATTCGTTTACAGCATATCATAGCAAAAGCAGCAGCAATCAACCACCCAGCCTTTCACTCACTACAAAATTCAGATTTTACTAAAGCAAAAAGAAAAAATATGATTTCAAATCTTTAATAACAAAAGAAATCCTTGCAGCATCTTTCATTAAAAAATCACAGTACAGAGTGAAAAGACAAGTCCTTAGCAAGACTTAATGAATAACACACAACATGAGATCTATTGGAAGCAAAATAATATAAGCCATGGCAATATTGGTTAAATTTAGGATATTGATATTTTTTCCAGAAGATTTATCATTAAATATTAATATCATAGACCCTGATCCACATCTCTAATGTTAATTTGATCAAAAGATTGACATATTTATCTTTACTGGTGAGATTGTTTACCATTTCACTATTGAGATGAAACTTGCAGCTGTAATAAAATTGTGGCAAAAGAAATAATACTAATAACAGTAAAAAAAAAAACCAGAACAACAAAACAAATGACAAACAAATAAAACTTTTTACTTTATCAAGGGAAGTAATAAATCTCACTAACAAAGCAAAAGGTATTTGACTGTTATTACCCTTTGATAACTACGTTATCATTCTAACTCGTTGATGGTCAAAATCCAAATTTCTGCCCATAAATTCGCTATCAAGTGGTAAACTCTTCTAATGGACTGACCTTATCAGATTGTTGCATGGCAAAGAAATGTGAGGATAAGAAAATTAAAAAGGAGCATGTTCTAATATCTCTAGTCGTGTAATCAAATGTCTCTCTGTCTCTCTGTCTCTCTCTCTCTCTCTTGAGATATCGGCACCTGTTAAAATGGCAATTCATTATTACCGGTACAACATTAAGGTGAGTTGTACAAAAGAAATTAAAAAAAAAAAAACAATATTGATATAAAAGGGACTACTTGCATTCATATTTTTGTTAAAATTGTTTTTCTACCTGAAAGAATGAAAACTCAAAAGCAAAAGCAAATCTTCTTTCCATTAACTTCCTACAGAAGAGAACAAGAAGGGGATTTCTTTTACGAGAAATAAAATATGGAAACAAGGCTTATATGAGTCCCATCTTTACATATCACATACAGAGACATATTATCACAATCAAGCAAAAACAATCAATTATTGCACAAAACAGAGTTATAATGCAAAGACAATGGGGAAAAAAAGAGAAATTTTACAAAGAATGCATATTTTTTGCATTTATTATCTTCATTCATGCTTTTTTTTTTTTAACGCACTTCCCTTCCCCCCACCACCACCATCATATCACCTAACTTTTAAATTTCATTCTTGAATAGTTAATACTATTTCAAAACAAGAAAACACTTTTATCATTAAAAAAAGGCAACTCAATTCAAAGATTAAATTAAAACTGCCATTTACTTTGAAACAATACTTATCACACATATCAAAAATAAATTTACTTGATATTGCACATTTTCATAAAGAAGCAAATAAGAAAAGTTATCCTAAATGGCATGGAACAGTTCATGACCAGGATTAAAATCAGTAGGATAGTTTGAGAAATTTTACTCCTTCATTCTCCCTCCCTCACCTTCCATATAAAAATTTATCATCAATTGTCCTCTATCTTTGTACTCAATCTTCCTTTTTTTAGCTCTGCCCTATATCCGTGACCCTCCACCCATGTCAAACATTATCTATTCCCTACCATCCATCCTTCGTTCCTCATCCTCTTTTGTCTCTTTACCATCTACATCTACATCTATCTATTTTTGTCTTTATCCAGTACCTTTCAGCCATCTCTTTCTTCATACACCATCTTTTTTTTTTCACCCTCCACCCTTGATCCATTATTATGCATTCTTTCCTCTGTCTTTGCTGATTATATTTTCGTTTTGTTTGATAACATCATTCTTTGCTTCACATAACCTTCATTGCTGAAATTTTTTATATTTCTCTCTCTTCCAGAGATAATGCACTGGGCATCAGGATCAAGAACTACAACTTGACTTGTTGGAATTGCCTCCCCACCAATATCAGCAGGAGTAAGCTTCTTCAGTTGGATAAGCTGACCAGGGTCCAGCTGTTCCTGAGATGCTCCTGAGCTTGTTGGACTGGAGCTCCACAGCAATTACCAACTTGTTTTCCACTTTCATCTCTGGATGTTTGATAGGGGACCCCCTATCAGATGAGGTGCATAGCTTTCACTAATGACAGATCACTGACGTGGCGGATGCTGTTGAAAACTCATCCTTCATCAACAACAGCAGGTGTTGTTGTTGTTAAGTTGGTGCACTGGTCTGAAGAGAGAGTCATGCTTATGGTGGTTGAGTTACATCGATGCAAATCTTCTGTTTTCTTCTGCAGTTTGTGGTTTCGTTCTTTCACTCGATCCTCCATCTGAGAAAAAATGAATTAGAGTTTGTTGCCTGATTTTCCCATAGTACCTTTCAGCAGAAAATAAAATTTGTTGAGTTTTGCAACAAAGAAAGGTGAAAAAGAGAAGTGTTACTGCATAATTTTATCAGTTCTTAAACCTCGACAGGTAAAAATTTCAAAGCAAATTCAGTTTCAGATTCTCTTGAGCCCCATAAGGACTAAGACAGGATTGCTTGTATGAGATTTGACCTAATCCCTGAATAGAAACCTGAATCCTAACAAAGACTGTCAAGTGAATTGCTTGCTTAGCTCTATGATGTAAAAAAAAGGAAACACAGAATGTCTCAGATTTTATAAATGTGTTTCTTATTTTTCTGTGAATCTTACTTGGAGATGCACAAGAGAAGAGAAGTATGGCTTTATTAAAGGTTGTACCATAACTTGTGCCTGACACTGACCTCAGCTGTTTGCTTTTGAGTTGCTAATTTTCATTCAGATATTTCTGCTGCCTCTCCTCTTCCTCCCGACTGACCAGGGAATCAGTCAGACTCTTTACCATCTGGCCATCCCTCTGTGGATGTTGCAGGATTTCTTTAAGCTAGATAGAAGGAAGGAATTTTGTCTGCAAATGTTAGAAAAAATTGCTACAGATATAGCAACAGCATTCAAACTCTGTTTAGAAAAAAAAAGAGGGCTGATTCCCCAAAGTCATAGAAAGACAGAGATTTCCGATGAGACAGACATACATCTTGGGCATCTGATTTGGATTCAAAATGTCTGGGTATAACCTGAAAGAGAGGAAACTGTAGATTTACTATTGATGTAATGTTTTAGGGGTTATTATTCTTATTCCCTTTAAACCATAAAAATTTTGCAACGCAGTGAAATGAGCCTGAGAAGCATATCATTGTATTTTGATTTTACACAACAAAGATTTTCACCTTCTGGAGATCTTCTTTCAACTGACAATGATTATCAGGCATACTATCTTTGTCATTTATCCATTCTGTTTTAGTTGTTCATGGATTTTGCTGGTCATCTTTGAGGAAGAATAAATTTTTCTGATCAAATTTGCAAGTCCTTCAAGGGCATCTAGTAAAGCACCTTTAGAAAGCTTCTTCTGCAAAGTGTGTGGTGACAAAATAGTATCTTCATTGCTTATTTCAGTTCATCTAAAGATCATCTTACTGATCTCAAGCAGACACAATGCCTAAAATCAATCTTCCAAAATCGCACCTCCTACACTCTACATACCGTCCCAACTTCTGTCATGCTTGGCTCCTGGTGCAGTATGACAGACTCTGTGGTGAAGTGACCCTCAAGGGCCTCCTCTAGCTGCTCCTCATGCTCAGTGCATATGTGGCGATTGCCCTTGACCTTGTACCAGTTGTCTGGGTACCAAACAATGATTAAACCACACATACTTCTCTCCATAAAGTTTCTCCTTACATGCCTGGGAAAATCAAATGAGTAAGGATATAATGATACAATGACATCCTTTTCAGATGATAATAATAATAATAGTTGGTCAAGATCTCATTAGTATAGCTCAAGCCACCAAAGAAAACAAATCTATGCATATAAAGGAAACATGTATGTAGGGATCTATTTCTTTTAACTTCTAAGCATAGTTAGAACAGAGAGCTTTGTTTTCACCCCATCATCTCACTCAACACCAGTCTTGAATTGTCCTAACTGAGCCAAATAGTCAATTATGTAGCTTACTTTGCCACTTAAGATTTAAATTTACTTTGGCAATAATTCGACCTATACTTAAGGAGGCCTTGGTGTTGGTCCTGTAATATTGACGATCACATGTTATAAATACTAGATAAGTATAAACAATCTTTACCAGGGACCTAACGCCTTGACCGCCCCAGTCAAATTTCGAATCCCTGATCTCCCCCGACTAGGGGGCCATATTAAGAAACGTAAAATAAACTTGTATTTCAATTTATAATCCTATATTAAGTTAATCTTGATTCTGTAATAAATAAGAGGTAAAATTGCTGATATCAGTCCAACTCATGTTAGGCTTCACAATTGAATGTTTCCAAACGAAATCGAAACTTGTACTTTAATGGAATTTTAGAACAACACAAAAATACTTTTATGTTGAAAAGTACACATGTATTTACTTGCGACGAAAAAAAACCTTCATATTCGTGTTCAGCATATCAAATTCATTAAGAAAAATACAATTTTAAAGCTAAGGGTGAGGTGGGCCAATAACTGCAATAATACCAAATAAGATTTTATATTCGAGTGGAAGTGATATCCAGCTCCAGAGTAGAGGAGATTAGATTTTAGATCTCCATCGACATAGAAAACTAAGATCTAGGTTAGATTCTAGTTTTAACAGTGGTTCTTTAAATCTACAGTCCAGCTCTACAATTTAGGCGCTAAATCTTAAATGGATCTCTAGATCTAGGTCTAGATCGATTCTGATCTGATTTAACCAAGTTTAGCTTGAATATGCTGGGTCTAGGTAAACTTTTTAATCAATGTGAGTGTATTTGTTGGTGTAAATTTGCCTTTAACTTATAGATTTCTAGACCTATCATATCCATGAATCTAAAACGCAGCTTTAAGCAGGTCTCTTCCCTTGTCCGTCGTGAGTTGTACTTTTGTTTTCGATTTGTACTTCGTTCCGGGAGATGTTGGACATGTGATTAGGCACTGGCATCCATTCTTAATGGCACATATATTTTTCAAACACGAAGACGTAAAAGCAAACGATGGAATCATCTTAACTCTCCAGAAGCAAGGAAAACACCACATTGACGAGGTACCCTAGTCAGGGATTAGAGCCAGTTCTTGGTTCGTTACCTTGCCAAGCATACAACCTGATAACAATTGGAGGGCTTTATATAGTAACCTATTGGGAAGTCCAATTTAATGCAGTTTACTTGATGTGCATTTTGAGATTGTACTTAATTAATTTATTAATTAAAGTTTTTAAAGCTGGTCAATTTGACTAAAAGGGGAAGACATTTTGTTTATGTCAATTAAAAAATGATATTGTGACATTTACTCATCATTTCTTCACAACAACAAAAATCCCACCCTCTCTAAAGTTGCTTCTAAAGACAAGTAACTCAAAGCAATAATGGCCACTTACATGTGTTTACACCAGTGAGCTTGTATGCAATACGAACGGACTACTGAGTACTAATCAGGCTGTCTCCCGCCCTTGCCAAGGTATTGGCAAAGTGAGAAAGGTTGCTTTCTTTTAGCTTTTACAACTAAATATCTATTTCTGTATCTTTGCAAACGTGTCGCGAGTTGACCTTAACACAAATATAAAAAAAGTGTTTGCACTGTTTAACTTTGCGTTGTCATTTTCAGATTTTGTTTTTCAACAAGTCTCTTAGTCTCAAGAGAAACTGCAAATTCACTTATCACATTGCCAAGCCCCTTTGCTCTTTTTTTTTCTCACTGATATCCGTTCTCCATCATGGTATTGAAACAGGACAAGAAGAAAAAAAAAAAAAACAAAGCAGTTCGAGAAAAGACGCGTGTCAAGACGACCCTTACACAAAAGAATAGAGAGACTAGATATGGGACCATCAGGATCACGCCCTCCCCCTGCGGCCTACTGCTGAATTCTCCATATCTACTCGACTGACAATCATTCCTCTCCGTGTAGTCCTCTATCATCTTTTACTTGATCCCCTCGATCTTTTCCAAATTGTTTTTCATTTCTTTATATCAGAAGAAAATCACATTTTACTTTCTGTTTTACCTCTTTTTTCTTCCATCTTCTCTCGAAAGCTCCTTTAAATCCCCATTGTCCATCAAATTCAGGGATCTCAACTCAAAATCCTGAAAACCACTGAACTTTTCGCTGAAGCGCGCAACACACCAAAAATAAAAACCAGTGCGCGCCAGGGAGCAAAATATTAGAGTGTAATATAATTACACAAGTCTATCAATTTTATATATTAATGTCTCAAACATTGAAAAAGGAAGAAATCTGAGAAAAACAAACAAAAACATATGGAAGACACAGATTCACAGTAGCGATCGATCACGGAACCTAGGTAAAGGCAAAAACTACGGAAATCCACTGAAAATTGATATCCTTGCACATTCCTTTTTATGATTTCACCCCAACTTTATCTTTTATATATATATATATCTACCCATACATACATTTTGATCTAGATACCTGTGTTAAAACTGCTTTATATGTCTATCAACCCATCTATTTATTGCCCCAACCCCTGTCTCTCTATAACAGTACATGTACATGTATGTCCCATGCTCTCTGCATCTTTTACTTTCTGTCAACAATTTCGTTTGTCATAGAAGGTAAATTCACAGACTCTAAATTGACAGAATGATCCAGGTGAAAATGAGTGGCCAGGTTAGCAGGCATCTAGTGTGATTTAGTCGCATCTGATATTAGTAACATTCTCAGCCACAGATGCAGATTCATCATTTTAATGACTCATTTTCAGAGATTGTTAGGTCCACAGCTTCAAAATATTTTCACAGAATGCTAGACGAGAAAGATATTAGTTTTATGTTGAGGTTTTGTAGACTACCCTAATTCATTTATTTAATCAACTTTCTACTTAATTGCAACATTGATCAGTCTGTGACATAATTGTTTTGATATTATATAAAACAAAAACTCTAAATACAGAAAATAATTCTATTGTGATAATACAAACGGTACGGCTATAGAGGTCAGGAACATAATCAATAAAGAAAATTTGTAACCTAATCTCACCCTTCGGTTCTCTCCTTTATTCCAAAGTTAAAACTTTTGACTTTCCCTCTCATGGGTTGTTGAACACTATGACTTCCACCTTTTTTTTATGGGGCTTGACATCTCTGTAAACTAAGGAAGTTCATATTTACCTCCTGAAATAAATAAAAAAAAGTCGTTAAAATTACTATCATAACAGTATTCAAGATAATTACTATTTTGGGTTTCTTTGTATGAATAAAAATACACTCAGGACAATACCAGGAAAAATTCTTAATATATATATAATATAGATAATTTCGCCTACAAAATTATTGCATTTATATTTCAAAATTTGTATTGATTTAGATCTAATTGGTGTAAGGAAGGTTATATTACTAATTTCATTCCAGAATGTTCAGCTTTTGCCTTTTTATTATTAGAAAACTGATCCATCCCATTGACACCATTAACCAATCTTATATCTAGTTCTAGATTCTTGATATGATTTCATGATATTGGTGGTGTTTCCTAGGATATTTTTCATACATATATATGATTGTGTAAATGGTGCAACATTCAATGCTTTCTGCACAGATTTCTAATTTTTTTTTAATAAAGAGTATGAAGAGACTTCAGTTTTGCTCCAGCAAATGATAGCACTGATTAGATGAGATCTCCACCAACAGATGATCCAGCCAGGAATCAAATTCAAACTTCTTTATATAATTGTGAGCCTCATGCCGTATCATTTTGTATCATTTGAGATACTGACCACATGCCATGTGAAAAATGAACTGGTCTTTACTTTATATGTAGGCCTTAGATATCAAGACAAGATAATTTAAAAATTGTACTAAAGTATTCCACATGTTGAGTATTTATAAATACAGATAAACAGAAAAAAACAACAAAACAAAAAACCCTTAACAGTAACTCCATTTTCATTTAACTTGTAATCCAGAATCTTATTAATGGCTAATTTTTATATCCAAGGCAGTCAAAATATTTGAAATATCAATAGCAATTAGCATGCATTGTTTGGTTAGTCATTTCATGCTATGTTCAGATACATTTTAAAGACCCCAAAATCTATAATACTAGAAAAAATTTAGATCTAGATGATTTGCGAGAATCTAATCTTCATAGACAGAAATTAATAAAAAAATAAAAAAAAAATTTATATACAAACTCTCAACTACGTTTTCCTTTTAATTGGTAATCCAGCATCTTATCTCGACTACTTTTAAAGTTAAAAAAAAAAATTAAGGACAAATAGTATAGTTTGCAATACTTAAAATTAATACTAATTCTAAATACATTTGTATATTTTAAAGACCCCAACACCTTTAACACTAGAAGAGGTCTAGATTTAGATAAGGCCAGCCTCATATAGAGTGCCACTCAACACATCACGAGCGTGAATGGACAAGGGTCATGTGTGTAGACAAAAGTGGTTAGTATAATTTAAACGGTACCCCTCACATAAGCAGTTGCGTCACGCCGACATGTGTCGTGATGTGACAGGAGGAATCTGCACGCTGATTCTTTTTGGCCCGCGTTGTCACCCCCTTCTTCTTTCTTAACGTTTGTCAACAATGCCTCTTCATAAATTATGAGAAATCCACGTTCACAGCCTGGCTGGGCGTGAGAGAATGACAACCTATGTGATCAGACAAAGTGAGGCTTGCAACATGTCATGTAAAAAAGTGAAGCATGACACGTGAAAGGTCATTTCTATGTGAGGCTGGCCTAACTGGCGAGAATCTACTGTTATTCGCTGCAATTATTTGAATTTATAAATATATACAATTGTTACAATTTATAGCTAGTTTGCAGTTATTTGCACAACTATAAAGTAACACAAGCTTGGAGCTATAGCTCCTACCAAAATAAATGACCCAAGCAATGGACAAAGATGGTTTACCAAAAAGTGGTCAAGATGTACATTTTTTTAAACTCTTTGAATGTATAAAACATAACTTTTGTTTTGTACAATTCTCCATCTTTAGATAATAAGTACGTGTAAACTAATACCTTTAATTTCAAGTTTCCTAATTTTTCTTTCTCTACTCTACGAAGTACAAGCATCTTTTCCTTTGCTTCTAACTCTAAGTTGTTGGGCTTAAAATAACAGTTATCTACTTTTTTCATAACATTTTGGTAATTTAAGGCTTGGACCAAAACTAAAGATAGGCTACTTTGATTTCCATTGAACAAATTTTTATTTTTTATTTCTAAATAATGCAGCACTTTATCTATATCATTTGATATTTTTTTAGGCTTTAATTAACTGTGCTCATTTTTTGACAAGAGTTAATAATTCTGTCTGATTTTCCAGCTTCACTTCCCCTGCTTCTCTTTCTCTGGTATCACAGTTCATTTCTTTTCCTTTTACTTCATTTTTTTTAATCTATTCTGATATTGATCACTTTATGCTGTATCTTTCCATTGCCCTTTTACAAAACATTCATTTGGCTCATGTTTTAATGTTTTTCTTTTCTTTGGGGGGGGGGGGGGGGGGGGAGGGGGCATTTTTTTTGTTAGTAGGAAAAAGGTTAGGTTTGAAGTTAACCAAAATGAAAAAAGGTTGCACGATTTCTTGATGCTTTTAAAGACACACCCATTCAGACTCGTATTAATTACATGAATTGAGCAGGTCTACTCAATTTTTAAAAGTCAGTTTTTGCATTTGAAGAAGAATAAAATGTAATTAAAATTTAGAATTTTGATACATATATATATATATACAGTCAAGCCCTTTCAATGACATCAACATATACCTCTCGACATTCTCAGAGATATCATATTAAGAAAAGACGAAATACGCATGATTAGATACTAAATTCAGTTCTTAGCACACATTCTTAGTTTGCAAGATTTAAATACTAATTCTAGGTACATTTTAAAGACCCCAAAACCTTTAATACTAAAACTAGATGTAGATAACTGGCGAGAATCTATTGTTATTCGTTACAATTATCTGAAAAAATATACAAGTTATAGCTAGTTTGCAGTTATTTGCACAAATGTAAAGTAACACAATCTTGGAGCTATAGCTCCTACCAAAATAAATGACCCAAAGTATCAAACAATGGACAAAGATGGTTAACCAGAAAGTGATCAAGATCTACATTTTTTTAAACTCTTGGAATATATAGAATATAATTTTCCATCTTTTAAAAAGTATGTACGTGTAAATTAATACCTTTAATTTAATGTTTCCTAATTTTTCTTTCTCTCCTCTACAAGCATCTTTTCCTTTACTTCTATAAACAACACTACTTTTTTTAACATTGTGTTAATTTAAGGCTTGGACCAAACTAAAGATAAGCAACTTTTTTTTTTTATTTTTGATATTAATTTCAACATATTTACTCGATCTCCCTCCCCCCTCTCTATCTCCCACCCCTCACATCTGTCTCTCTATATTTTTTTAAAATAACCCAACGCTTTACATCTAGATAGTTTTGATTGATTTGAATTTTTTAAGGCTTTAAGTAACGGTACTCATTTTTGACAAGAAATAAATAACTCTATCTGATTTTCTATCTCCACGTTCCCTCCCTCTCTTTCTCTGGAGTGCCAATTTCATTTCTTTTCCTTTTCATCCTTTAAACTGTTCTCATATTGATCACTTTATGCTGTATCTTTCAATTTGCCCGTTTACAAAACATACATTGGACTTATTTTTTAAGATTTTCTTTTGTTTTAATTAATGTTTTTGTTATTTATGTCAGATGGAAAAAGGTTAGACTTGGAGTTAACAAAAATAAAAAAAAGGTTGCATGATTTCTTGATGCTTTTAAAAACGCACCCATTCAGATTCGTATTAATTGAGTGCGCCTCCTCAATTTTTAAAACGCAGTCTCTAAAGTTTGAAGGAAAATATAATGTAATAAAAATTTTCATTTTTGATACAACTTAAGTGATAACCGTCTAGCTTTTGATGAATTGAAAAGTCCAAATCCCGCATAAAAATAACTGTTAGCTCCTGATTTGTTTTGGTGTTGTTGTGCAAAGAACAACATTCCTACAATGAACAGCATTAATTTGTACAAACAAAACTGTACAATAGCCACACCCTCACAATAATCACACTTATATTTTCACACAAGATTATTTAAATTTATAATTCTATATTAAGTAAATCTTGATCCGATAAAAATATGTTTCATATTC
This sequence comes from Elysia crispata, assembly GCA_033675545.1. Taxonomy (NCBI): domain Eukaryota; kingdom Metazoa; phylum Mollusca; class Gastropoda; family Plakobranchidae; genus Elysia; species Elysia crispata. Next base: position 232,477 of record JAWDGP010003388.1, on the reverse strand, counting down.
GAATATACATATATTCATGAACAGATACCTCTCAACATATTATTCGGAGATATCGTGTGAAAAGAAGATGAACTACGCATAATTAGATACCTTCTCAGCATCACAAACCTCTCAATGAAAGTGAGAAACGTTCCAGAAACTAAAACATATACTTCAATTATTGAAACACCCCAAGGAGACAGTCTTGGCCCGGATTTTCACTGTGTGCTCTCAGGAAAATCAGGCAGTTAATGATAGTTTGCAGCTTGCTTATGCAGATGACGTTGACTTAATATTAAGTACCGGTACAAGCTTTAAGGGCTTGAATGAAATCGAAAAACTCCTGGCAGGTGAAAACCTTCACATCAATACCACAAAAAGAAAAGACAGCCCAAAAACATCTCTTTTATCCACTCTCAGACAAAAATCTTAAAAAAATCTTTGTAATTAATAATACAAGCATTTCAGTCCTCGTTGTGAAAAATGGGGGTGAAAAGGGGGAGGGGGCTTAATTATTTAACCACTTCAGAACACTTTAATTATATAGTAAACATAACAAGTCCATCATGAGGGAGGGGGGGGGGGGCTTTGCCACCGCCTCGAGTTGGTTTTGATTCCTGTCTCATGATTTTAGTACTAAATTCAGTTATAAGCAACGTCCATAGAAATATTTGGAATTTGATTGCCTTGTTTCTGTGCTCACTTTACCACCGGAATAAAGAAATAAGAGTCATGCTATGCCGTATGAAACAATCTGAAAGATTAAGTCAACTTTCGTTAAAGACAACTTTCCATCTCATTATCTGCCCACCTAGATGCTTCGCCATGATGATGATGATAAGCCTCACCTAGTACTCAAAGTTAGATATGTTATCTAAACGCTGGATCTGGTCGCGAAATAGAAATATATGTACATGTAAACTTATCTATGTTGATCCTTAAAAAGAATTCCTCACAATATATCAGCTTGTTTTCCATTGGGGAAAAAAATCAGATTTTAAGTCTTTTATTGAAATTCATTATGAAATGTGAATACGGGATTGTTTGACCCTATTGCTGGGTAGCTTTCATCGTGGATTCCTCGTAACAGCATCTTACGTCACATTGGTTCAATGCATACTTTAGCCGCATGCAGTGTCTGGTGTATTTCTTTTTTCATTTGACTTTGCAGCCCTGTGAGAGGTAGTATGAGCATCAATGCATTTGAATTGTCAAGGCTCCATATTTGGTTTACCAACAAGACTACCACTCTGATTCAAGTGGTAGCTTTACGTTTGTTAAAATCTCAAATACGTTTTGAGAAAGGGTAGCAATACTTGCTTTATCTAATCGCATACACTAATTTAACTGTCGGAGAGTTGTTTTATGTTCATAAATACTGGCCATAAAACTGCAATAGTGCAAAAGTGTTTTAAACAGATATTTTTTGTCTAACTCTTTGTTTGTTTTGTTTGATATAGCCAATTCTCTCTCTCTCTCTCTCTCTCTCTCTCTCTCTCTCTCTCTCTCTCTCTCTCTTGAGAAACGGGCACCTGTTAAATTGGCAATTCATTATTACAAATATTAAGGTGAATTGCATAAAACAAATAAAAAAGCAATATTGATATAAAAGGGATAGTTCCCATTCCGAAATGAAACATTCATGGTTTTCTTCATGGAATGATAAAACCTAAGTATTGTTATTGCAAAAATTCCATTTTTTACTAGAAAGAATGCAAACCTCAAAAGCAGAAGCAAACCTTCTTTCACTTAACTTTCTACTGAAAAGAACAGGAATAGGATTTCCCTTAAGAGAAATAAAGATATGAAAGCAAGTCTAATACAATTCCCATCTTTACATATCACATATACATACATAAATTCTTATGACAATCAGGGGGGAAAAAGCTAATAATTGCCTAACACAGAGTTACGGCGTAAAGAAAATAGGGGGAAAAAAGTAGAAATTCTAAAAAAGATTGCATAGTTAAGTTGTTTTTCATCAGCAATGCAGAATGTATTGCAATTGTATTTATTATTTCAATTCATGCTTTTTTCCGAAATCAGTGCTTATGGTTGAGCATAGAGGGAAAAAAAAAGATAAGCTTAGCATAAAACAGCTCCTCCAGCACAGCATTGTAATCGAATTGGGACTCTATTCTTCTGGCTAGGTGGTATAATGATCATGAACGGTGTTTGGCAAGTGATACATGAATGCTGACCACCAAGATGACGGAACGCACTACCTGAGCTTCTCTTCAGGTAAACGATTGTTTCCCTTGTCTTCAAATGATGCAAACGATTTTGGCTCATGTCCCTCATTTGTTGCATGTCGCTAGGCGTTTGGCCTCTGAAAAGTTTGAGGCTAGTGTATAGAGCCATATCACTGGTTGGACTTCGACATCGCTTTATCAAAAGCGTTGATTTCACAGGTAAAACTGAATCAGTTTGGATTCCTGTGAGCCGCAGACCCTCATTACCAACGGCTATGGTCGGACTTTTTACTGATACTGAAGACT
>JAWDGP010003388.1:205000-225000 GCA_033675545.1 Elysia crispata | reverse complement strand
CAGAATGTCAACTTGCGCATGATTCAACAACAGTAGCATATTAGCTCACCCTGTGTAACCTAAATTACTGAAAATTACCCTCTGTAAGTGTAAATGTGTAATTTTGTTCTCCCCGTTGATTCACATGACCCTGTAATGGCTTTCGGTACAAATGCCGTTACAATGCCTTTGCAATTTCAGCAATATTAGAGTTTTTTGAGTGCATAGAAAAATTTACTACTTTTTCTTTTTCGTTTTACATTGCACTAAAGACTCATTAAGCATATAAATGTTATTCATTAACCATGCTATTTGGTTTGCGGTAAACAAAAGTGACGTTAATAAAGTAAAATAAAAAAATGCCGTAACTTTAAATATTATAGTAAAAGTTAAAGTTACCAAAATAAAAAAAACAACAAAAAACAATGTAATTTTGAGGAAGCACAGACACTAAGGATGCGAGAAAAAAGACACGAGGAATTTCGCAAACAAGATAAAACACGATGAAGCTAATTTCTTTAGCATTTATATAACTGTTCTAGATTCATATAAAATTAATTCCCGGCATGTACTGAACGATCAACGGGAAGTAACAAAATATCAGCATGCACCATGAACAATTGTAACAGCGCCCAATCATTATTATGTGGTACTGTAAATGAGGAAAATGTTGGAAAATTAGAATGCGCTGAAATGGCAGCTTGTTCACTTTGTGATCCTTCAGGTCTTGACCTGTCATCACGGAATAGAGTGTGCTTTGCTCTTTGCATCATGGTTGGATTTGTTTGCTCACCGTTTATCATCGTATATAAGCCATTCCGTCCTCCTCTGCTCTCAGATACTTGATATTCAAACTCAACTGCGCTATAGTTATAATAAACTGTGTCTGAAACTATGGAACATTGATTCGTCATTTGAGCTGTCGAGATTAATTACTATTTTATTTTCTCTATTAAAGCATTCTCAAGGATGAGCACCATCCTAAAAATTCAGTCTGTAAACAGAAAATAAGTTATGTGGGAATGGTAAAGTGTCCGAAGTTGTCAAATCTTTGCTAGAAATATTTTACAGAAAACGAATTTTGGATACATGCAAAGGTAGGAGTTTCACAGATAAGACTCTCAACGTACAATGAAGATGTCCAAAAACCGTGTTACACAATAACCGAAGTGGGAGAAACTGCCTCAAAGATGACACCTCATCTACTACAGTGCCTAACTTTCATGTCGGCTGTCTACTTGGTCAGCAGCCAATCAGAACCAGCCCCGCAATTATCCGAGTCCCAGAAGGCCTTGCTGTACGGAAGGCCGCGGAACTTTGTACGGACCGCTAACGCCAGCAAAACATCGTTCACTGAAGAGGAGAAAAGCGTGCTGCTCCAACTCCACAATGCCTACAGGAGCATGGCTCAACCACCCGCCCAGAACATGAGGGAACTGGTAAAGCTTAGCTCACTGCCTATCTTTAAGACTTACATGCCCTGTGACCTTAGTGTTATTGAATTCCATAGCTTCATGATTGCGTTGTTATGATCTCTCCGCAAAGACGAATCGTCTAGAGTGTGATTGACTGGGTAGTGATAGATATGTAGAATTTTTTTTTCAATGTATCAAAAGGCCATACCTAGATCTTTAGCTTTCGATTGTTGATTAAGTTGAAAATGAAAAAAAAAATACATTTATATTGATCATTCGTATTTGTGTAAAATCTATTTCGACTCTATCACAGTTATTGACAGATTTATTCAATACTCATTCATATAGATAATTTTGTTTCTTTCAGCTAGTTTTGTGTTTAAAGAGTAGATGGCTTTTTTGAAAACATATTTTTGGAGAAATTGGTAGCACAGAACAACTGAGTACTGTTTCATGACCATGGCATATCTCTAATCTTTTTATTTACCTAGTTTAATGTTTGGTGTTTCTATACCAAAGATCTTTGGAAAAAAAAATGTCCCATCCTATAGTTACTCATGATGTACGAAGAGTAATTTGTTTCTTCATGATTAAAGTATAATACAGAAAATTGATTAATACCATGTCTGTTCGTGCTCTCAAAAAATATTTATCTTATTACCCTATTTTTGAAAAACAAAATTTTAAAAAATCATCAACTTTACAGAAAACATTATTTGACATCATCATAGACCTCATGCACTGTTCCATACACTCCAATTCTATCCTAACCTTTTCGCTACCATGATGCAGGTATGGGACACAGACCTGGAGGAATACGCCAGGCAACATAGCCAGGCCTGCAGTGGGGGTCACAGTGCCAGGTCCATGGTGAAAGTCTGGTCGCCACTCGTATCAGAGCGCTGGGATCTCATGGGCGAGAACCTTTACTGGAGTTACGGTAAATACCAGAGACGTTTAGAACACATCACACTAGATTTACGGTATCGTAATTTATTGTAACTTCAGGGATCTCATAGGCGAGAACCTTTACTGGAGTTACGGTACATACCAGAGACGTTTAGAACACGTCACACTAGATTTACGGTATCATAATTTATTGTAACTTGACGGATCTCATGGGCGAGAACCTTTACTGGAGTTACGGTAAATACCAGAGACGTTTAGAACATGTCACACTAGATTTACGGTATCATAATATACCATAACTTCAGGGATCTCATGGGCGAGAACCTTTACTGGAGTTACGGTACATATCAGAAATGTTTAGAACACATCACGCTAGATTTACGGTATCATAATTTATTGTAACTTCAGGGATCTCATGGGCGAGAACCTTTACTGGAGTTACGGTACATACCAGAGACGTTTAGAACACATTACACTAGATTTACGGTATCATAATTTATTATAACTTCAGTGATATCATGGGCGAGAATCTTTACTGGAGTTACGGTACATACCAGAGACGTTTAGAACACATTACACTAGATTTACGGTATCATAGTATATTTTAACTCCAAGAAGGTCAGGGCAAATATCTCCGAAGGTACTGTTAGCAATAGATGAGATTGGGATATAACGCACTGGAGTTATAGTACATGCTAAAGACGTTAAGAGTACATCAAACTGGATATATGGTACCATGATAAAAGGTTATTATAACTTTAGGGAAGTCAGGGCAAATGACTCCGAAACTACTGTTAGCTACAGTTGAAATTTGGGTACATCGCACTGGAGTTACGGTACATCCTGGAGACGTTCAGAGCACATCACACTGGATTTGCGGTATCATGATATATTACTACTTCAGCGAGGTTAGGGCGAATAAATAAGAAGTTGTTGTTAGCAATAGATGAGATTGCGACTCATCGCACTGGATTTACGATTAAAAAAAACCTCATCAAGATGACTGAGATATTACGACAGCTGAAGTCATAGCACATGCCAAGAGAAATTAGAACAATGCCACGTCAGATTAATTTATTATCTCTTGTAGAAGACGTAATGAATATTCTAAGTTCTTTATTAACATTAAGGGATAAATAGCGTAAAAACTTATGAGGAAGAATAAAAAAAATACGTTAGAATTCATTTATACTTCTCAGAGATAACATGGAGATATTGAAGTGCACTTATGCAGTTTTTAAGACACGCTACGAAAGAGTTATAGATTTCATGAATAAGGACAGGCTATATGACGCTGAAGTTACGGTATTCTTCTAGAATTGATAATATATTCCAATAACTAAGGACACTCCACACAAACATAACATGGAAATTTTGAAATTTCGGTAGTCATTGGCGTACTTTGTAAATATATGAATATAGTGTGGATACTTGAATCTAACGTGGCGGTACACTAAGAATTAAGCGATACTAGCATAAAATTAATCAATAGAAAATTGTATACCGCTCATTACGACCCTCTATACCAAGAAATATGTTACCTTTCCTTGATCACAATTCCACACCCCCCCTACCCCCCCCCCCCCTACCCCCCCCCCTTCCCAAAAACAACAAAAAAAAACAAAAAAAAAAAAAACAAACAAACAATACAGAATTAAAACCAAAAAAAAAAAAAAAAAGAAACAACAAGCAAAACATAACAAACACACACACACACTTCCACTTTTTAAAAATTTTCAAACCTTTCATCACTTTCCCTATCCCTCTGTACTATCATGACAATGTCTAGGTGACCGGTACAGTATAGAAGAAGCTATGTGGATGTTCTGGGAAGAGGGCTCGGGGTACGACATCTACAACAACACCTGCAACCACCGCCTTACGTGCGGCCACTACAAAGCGGTACGTGTCTCAAATAAAGAGAGAGAGAGAGAGAGAGAGAGAGAGAGAGAGAGAGAGAGAGAGAGAGAGAGAGAGAGTTGGTGATGTTAAGAAGTATGTCAATAAGAAGAAGAAGAAGAAAAAGAAGAATGAGAATAATAATAAGAATAAGAAGAAGAAAAAGAATAAGAAGAATAATAATAAGAAAAAGAAGAAGAAGAAGAAGAAGAAGAAGAAGAAGAGAGAGAGAGAGAGAGAGAGAGAGGTGATAGTAAGAAGTATGTCGAATAGAAGAAAGGGTGATGTGGTGACGTTATAAAGTATGTCAATCAGAAGAGAGACAGAGAGAGAGAGAGAGAGAGAGAGAGAGAGAGAGAGAGAGAGAGAGAGAGAGAGTGGGTGATTTTAAGAAGTATGTCAATAAGAAGAAGAAAAAAAGAAGAAGAAGAAGAAGAAGAAGAAGAAGAGAGAGAGAGAGAGAGAGAGAGAGAGAGAGAGAGAGAGAGAGAGAGAGAGAGAGAGTTGGTGATGTTAAGAAGTATGTCAATAAGAAGAGAGAGAGAGAGAGAGAGAGAGAGAGAGAGAGAGAGAGAGAGAAAGAGAAAGAGATATGAAGACGTTAAGAAGTATGCTTTCAGAAGAGACGAGATGTGTTGTTTAGGAGTATACCAATCAGAAGAAGAGATTAGGTAATGTATACAGGGGAGGGGGGGGGGGGAGTTTATTTTGTAGAAAAGCAACTGGCTGACCATCGGACCTCGTTGAGAGCTGAGTAATGAAAAGCTAAACTCCCATTTATTTTTTGCAAAACTATAGAATTCTTTTCTTCTTTCATTTCTTTTTTTTTTTTAATTTTATTCTGCGAATTTGTACCGACATTGTCTGATACCAGCTTGTTCTGGAGAGCTCATGGCGAGTAGGCTGTTCCATCAATCAGTGCGACAGATTCACAGACAACCCCTACCCTGGTCCAGCTATGTTCATGACATGCAACTATAATGGAATGTAAGTCACCAGATACTACTCTAAATTGACTCAGCCACGTTCATGACATGCAGCTATAACGGCATGTAAGTCACCAGATAATATCCTAAATTGACTGAGCCATGTTCATGACATGCAGCTATAATGGCATGTAATTAATCAGATAGTATCCTTAATTGGCTCAGCCATGTTCATGACATGTAGCTATAACGGCATGCAAGTAATTAGATAGTATCCTTAATTGACTCAGCCATGTTCATGACGTGCAGCTATAACGGCATGTAAGTCACCAGATAATACCCTAAATTGGCTCAGCCATTTTCACGACGTGCAGCTATAACGACATGTAAGTCACCAGATAATATCCTAAATTGGCTCAACCATTTTCACGACGTGCAGCTATAACGACATTTAAGTCACCAGATAATATCCTAAATTGGCTCAGCCATGTTCATGACGTGCAGCTATAATGGCATGTAAGTCACCAGATAATATCCTAAATTGACTGAGCCATGTTCATAATGTGCAGCTATAACGACATGTAAGTCACCAGATAATATCCTAAATTGGCTCAGCCATTTTCACGACGTGCAGCTATAACGACATGTAAGTCACCAGATAATATCCTAAATTGGCTCAGCCATGTTCATGACGTGCAGCTATAACGACATGTAAGTCACCAGATAATATCCTAAATTGGCTCAGCCATGTTCATGACGTGCAGCCATAACGATATGTAAGTCACCAGATAATATCCTAAATTGGCTCAGCCATGTTCATGACGTGCAGCTATAACGACATTTAAGTCACCAACTAATACCTTGCATTGACCTAGACCTGCAGTTATAAAGATATTGAGTGATCAGATAACCCCTTACTCTGGTCAAGCTGAAACATGAGAGTAACCAGGTTGCTCTCTAGCCTTGCCCGGCCATAATCATGTCGTGCAACTTTAACAACATGTAAGTAATCAGATAATGACCAAACGGGCTCAGCCATGTTCATGACGTGCAACATGTTGGTTTGCTGCGTGTTTCTTATCTATTTCTATAGCCTTAGTTTACGGTTGTGTTAATGACCGTTACCAAAAATGCTCATCCTTGTGCCAATCACGGGCAACTCATCAACTAGAAGAACTTGTTAATGTTTTTTTCCCTTAGTTATTGGTCCAAAGAGATTTATGACCTCGCAATATCTTGCTCTTAACACGCTTTATTTGAGTTGAGTAAAAACTCACTTCTAGATGTAACATTTGGGCCAGATAATTGATGAAGGTCCCAGTCTGCTGTTCTCACTTTGTTTACAACCAATGACATCACTCTTTTTCTCTTCATTAGAATATGTGTGTATCTGGAGCACAAAACAAAAGGTTGTGTGGCCACACCTTCCTTTGTAACTCTGATAGCAAAAGCGTTTTCTTTGTTTAATTCCTCATAACAGGTACATTGATACAGACCGTCCCTACACTGTGGGAGATTCCTGCTCGGGATGTACCAGAAGGTCAGTCGGATCGCAGTTTGCCAATTGTAGGCACAGGCTCTGTGGTGAGTAGTCAGCTTACATACTGACTGTTCTGTTGGGTAAAATTGATGGTAAAACTAGATATAACATTCAGAACCATGTCCTCTTGGCAAAAGATAAAAGGTACGTTCGAAATAAGGTGTTCACATGATAGGCTGCAAGGTGCAGGGGTTTATATCCCGTACTGAAAACCGCGTAATTGGATAATATTCGGGATTTGGGGGATGGCGGATATTTTTATTTTCTTACATCTCTACCTTACTAGCCACGGGTTTGCATAATCTATTAAAAAAATCTACACACCTAGATCTTACTGGTGTTTGTGTATGCGTATATTATCAGCAAAATATATTTCGCAGGCCTCTTCTAAATATCTCTGAGTAGTTACTTGCGTTACAATGATTTTTTTTACAAACTTATGACTTACTTGACTTAGGGCCTTCCGCGTCTCAGTCGTCCGACGGGGGCGCTTCGGCAGCTTTTCGGATTCTCGTCGACAGTTCTCTCCATTGCTGTCTGTTCTGGGCGATGCATCTTAGGTGTTCGAGGTCTTCCCTAGTTGTGAGTTGTAGTGTGTTTTCTTGTAGTCTTGATAGGTCTTTGTTGAGGACGACTGGTAGTGTTGTTAAAGGGCGGCCCCGAAACTTTTTTCCGTGTGTGGCGAAATAGCTGTTCATTGATTTATTAGCAGGTATTTCAATATTTCTTCTAAGTATGTGCCCGAAAAGGCGCCACCTGTTCTCAAGTATATAAATAGAAAGGGGGTGTTCCTCGCACTTGTTGTAAAGAGATGAATTTGTGATTTTAACGGGGTATTTGATGTTGAGAACTTTCCTTAGCTGTTTACGATGAAATGCATTTAATTTTTCTTCTTCAGATTTTGTCAGTGCCCAGGTGCCAATTGTAGACAAGTATTGATTTTACGAGCGGCCTGTATAATTTTAGCTTGGTCTTTCTTTTAATCTTATCTCCTTTGATCCAGACATTTAGAAGCTTTGTCAGTGCTGCATTGATAGTCGCTTCCTCCTCTCTCAACGTCTTCTTCGTCGCCTATGAGAGTTCCAACTTTTTTTGTATTTTTATACTCTGTTCCAGCTCTTGACAACGTTGTAAACTCTGTCTTATCTATATTGACCAGTAGATTGTATTTATGTAAGGTGTTTTGTACTTCTTCCGTATCGACGAAATTCAGACCAACAAAATCTACGTCGTCAGCGTATGCAATCTCTGTAGGTAGAGTCTTTTCCAGTTTATTGGTCGGTCGTGGCAAGATGGTTCTTACTTCTTTCAGGGCATTCTCTAAATATACTGAAAACAATACGGGGCTAAGACTGTCTCCTTGCGGGTGCCTATGTTGCTCAGGGCTGCCACAAAGGGTCTTTCCTTTGTTGCACCATTGATCCTAGTGTTAATGACTGTATCGCTTAAGAGAAAACGTATTATTCTCAGCTCATCTTCTTCAACTATGCGTTCTATTATGTCAAGCAAAATTTGTCTATCTATTGTGTCGAAGGCTGCTGACATGTCAATCCCTGTGATTTTGATCTCGACATCCTCTTTCTTAGCCTTGGCTGCCAGCCATTTATGCGTCCATGCGACGTCGGACGTGCTTCTTTCAGGCCGAAAGCCACTTTGGCTGTGAGATAGATATTCTTCAATGTTCGGTCTTATTCTGTGAAGAGTTATGATTGCAAACTTATACTGTCTCTATATTTGTGCCTGAAAATATGATTTGTGCCATATCACATATGTCAGTTTGGCCTAGCTATATCACATCGTGGGACTTATTCACGACTTAACATTTTTATTCTTATTTTAGTCGTTTGTTGTATTGCAAATGTGCTTGAAAGTTTGTCTAACTGTATGTTTTGTTGGTAAAATCTGGGTCACTAACTTCGGATTTTGCATGACGTGAATGTTGCTTAGGAATTGTGAAAAATAAGACCCTAGACAACATTGTGATGAAAGATCCGTTTTATGGTAGAAAAAAAAATAAAACATCTCCACATTTCATGATCATTGTAATCCATTTTTGGCTCCCCTTCTAATTTCAATGAAAAATTTAAAACAAATTCAAAAGAAGTTGAATGGACTCGGATTCATTCTAAAATGTAAAAGTATAGGGAAACAAGGATAAATCTTTTGAAATCAGACTAATAAAGCTCTCCCAAGCAAGTGAGCATCACACTTTTTGAATTCTCAGTAATATCGGTATAAGAAATCAAATATCACAATATCTTAGATTAATTATAATCAGAGCAAAATTTCATGCCTTGGTATGGTGAAAAAGCGATCGAGCCTTTGACCTTTACAGACACCCTATCTATAGGATTATATTCAATTAAAAAAAATAACACACGTTTCCAAAGTGAATACAACCAGAACTTGTTCTCTCTTTTTATCTTTAACACCAGTGTCATCTCGGCAGCTGAGGGGTGGTACAGGTTTCGACGGCAACACTGCTCTCATCGGTATCCAACACTCCGACTTTACCTCTGGCGACGACAGAACAGACTTACACACTCGAGAACTGACGACACCACCAATAATGCAAATAACAACAACAACAACACCAATGTGGACAGAAACAACACAAATACAAAGAACGTCGACACCGTTAGAAACAAGGACAACCACGCCAGTGCAAACAACTTCAACGTTGAGGACAACGACAACAACATGGACAACGAAAACCACACCGATGCGGACAACAACAACGCCAATGCCCACCACTACACATGAGCGAACAACGACGATACCATGGTGGACAACAACAACAACACCAATGCGAACAACGACGACACCAATGCGAACAATGACGACACCATGGTGGACAACAACAACAACAACAACACCAACGCGAACAACAATGACAGCGTGGTGGACAACAACATCAACACCAATGCGAACAACGACGCCACAGTGGAGGACAACAACAACACCAATGCGAACAACGACGACGCCATGGTGGACAACAACAACACCAACGCGAACAACAATGACACCGTGGTGGACAACAACATCAACACCAATGCGAACAACGACGCCACAGTGGAGGACAACAACAACAGCAATGCGAACAACAACGACGCCATGGTGGACAACAACATCAACACCAATGCGAACAACGACGACACCATGGTGGAGAACAACAACAACACCAATGCGAACAACGACGCCACAGTGGTGGACAACAACAAGAACACCAATGCGAACAACGATGACACCATGGTGGACAACGACATCAAGAATTCGAACAACTTCTGACAGAACAACGACGACACCAGCTCCACCTATGCAAACAACACCAATGCAGACAACAACATCAGCGATTCGACCAACATCAACACCTCAACCAACAACAACGTCAACACCACAACCAACAACAACATCAACAACCATTCGCACATGGCCTACAACACCAAAGCAAACAACAGGCACTGTATCAACAGATACTTCACAACTTCACAACAGCGACACTACTACATTTTACGCAGTGTCTATCCAAACTGTCACGTCATTTGGGCAAGATCCGAACTCGGAGTGGGCGGGATATCCTGGCAGCTTCAACAGCGGCCGCTCTAGTGGTGGACCACACAGACGACAGATCGTAGTCATATGCTTTCTTCTGTCCATCTTTAGTTTTTATACTGCGCTAGAATAAAAAATGAAACTTTTTTTTATTTTGAAATAAAACTACGCGATGAAAAAGTTTGAGCGTTTTGTAGCAAAATTAAATAAAAAAAAACCAGATCAAGTTATTTCGTATTTACACACACACACACACACAAAACAAAACAAAACAACAACCAAAAACATGGCGGTTAAGGAAAGATTTAACATGAGATAAAAATTGCTAGCCTCGTTTATTGTATTAGGCCACATTGCTTTTCTTTTTATTTTTTTGGTCTAGCCCACCAACGTATGCGAACTCAGATCTTTCCTGCATCAAACAAGCACCAGCAACTGCGAAAATAGTTACTGGTATTAAAAGATAGACCAAAATGCGTCTGTTGATAGCTTTGAAAATAAATTACGAGGTCTTCTCATTTGCATAGCCACTCTCTCTCTACCTTCAAGCATGTTTACTGAGGCTACTTCAGACACCAACATGCCGTGAAAATAGATTTTAAGGACAAAGGGAAAATAACTGGCTGTGGCGGTTCTTTTCTTATAACAGTGAATTATAGGTCTCGGCATGCAAACTTCAAATTAATAATCCACATGGATGAAATTACTTAAGAGAGGTTTACAATATTCAGTTTTGTACTGTGATTTTAGTGTAAATTCTTTATAATGTAATTTGTAAAACCACGTTATATAAATAGGACGAATGGACGAACTAAAATTAACCTTTCTTTATATTGATATCTCTGATGACGTTTTAGCCACATGCTTTTATTTCATGAACCACTTACTACTATAAGACAATACAAGATCTGTGGCATTTACAAAATTATCTCGCTTTCAACAACCAACCCCCTCTCACCCCAAAAAATTCTACTACTACTACTACTACTACTACTACTACTACTACTACTACTACTACTACTACTACTACTACTACTACTACTACTACTACTACTACTACTACTACTACTACTACTACTACTACTACTACTACTACTACTACTACTAATGATGATGATGATGGTAGTAGTAATAATAATAATAATAATAATAATAATAATAATAATAATAATAATAATAATAATAATAATAATAATAATAATAATAATAATAATAATAACAGGTCTCCAAAGTCTCCAATTAAGTTTCGCAATGATTATATGTCAAAGACTTTGAAAATTTGGAGAAAAAAAAAAAAAAAAAAAGAAAACAACAACAACAACAACAAAAAAACAACCACCACAACCTCCACCGGCAACAAGAACAACATAATAAAACCCAAAATATTCGCAAAATATTTCCATTCTTTACAAGTATTGAAGATATGACGAAAGTGTGCGAAAACTTAGTTTACTGAAGGCAATACTCCCAGAAGATACTACAGCATGATACTTTGAAAGGATTTTTGAGTTACTACAAAACACTTAGGAACCCCCAATGGCTGCGGTGTCAAAGCTTCCACCCTGCTATGCATTGGAAAATCTTATTCGTGACTTCTAACCTCACACTGGCCGTAAATGAGTGCATCGCATCTTTTTAAATTTCACCCTACTTGACATGGGGTTAGGTTTCAAAAAAAAAAAAAAAGCAAAACTAACAAACAAAACAAAAAAAAATAAAAAAATCCACCAAAAAGTGAAATAAACAATAACAACAACAAGAACAATAACAACATCATCAACAACAGCAACAAAAACACCAACAAAACAAATTAAAAAAAATATCAACAATAAAATCGATAAAGACAAAATGGTTTTTCAAAAAATTAAAAAGAAAATCCTTTTTAATGGTTTGCAAGATATCTTCGTTTTAATGCCATCTTTTATGACATTTTTTAGTTTGCAATAATTATGAATACATTTTTATAATCTTGTAGTTGCTCTCGATGTCACTTTTACTGAACTCTCCACATTCGCACAATTCAATATTTCATTATTACCCGACAGGCATCTAGCAATCTCAAACCTCAAGCAAATGTTTCATGGTTTGCAGTCAAAGTAAATATTATATCTCCGTTTCTTACACATATCAAATCAACAAAAACATGAAATTATTATCCCAGTATTTTTTCTTGAAAGTCCCCCTCCCCCACCCGTTCCAAAAAAAAAAATGAACTTTCGTAAGCTAATGATTTTTAAATGGGCTAGTTCCAACACGTTTATCATTATGGGCTCTACTCAATTTTCCAAGAATCTTTTTCCCCTACAAACCCTGCTCTCAACGATATTGTAAATTTCCAAGTTTACGATCATCGCAATTACTTGGCCTTATATATATATAAATAAATACCGGCTCAGAACTTCTAAGGAGTATACAAACATAGAGTTAATTATTGTCGTGATCCTAAGCGACATTAATAAATAAGCCACCTTTCCTCTCTATTCCGAAAAAAAAAATAATATTAAGATTATTTTCAAGAAAAGTCAAACCCTTCGTTTACCATCGAGTTTCATGACTTGAGAGATAATGCTTGCCTTACTCGCTCACGGCTATGATTTTAAATAAACCCAAAATATATCGATATAATTAAAACCGTTTAATGATATTACTTCACGACAATTAGTGCAAAGCAAATAAAAGAAAGAACTCGCCCCACAGTCTAGTAAGATTCAAGTAAAAATGATAGTACAATTGAGACTCGAGAAACAGGGAGGAGGCGTAATTCTACTTCCTCACCAATTCTAGTAATATTTAACATTCCATTCTCCCCATAGCATTGCATTATGAAATTCAACACTTCACTGAGGGGATCTGGGGAGGGAAAAGAAAATGATAACCACTTGTTCTCCTTTGGCATGTACAAGTGACACAACACATTCCACACATATGTGTCAGATACTGGAACCTAAATGACCCAGATTACTGCCTCTTGCGACGATCTCTGCCCCTTTTATTACCAGCAAATTAGGAACACGTAAGGGTTATAGTAATTTCTCATGGAAAATTGTGTATTGAATTGCAAAAAGATGGGTTTACTCAGATCATGTCAACATTACTCTCCCGAATAATTCTTGATTTGAAAAAAGGAAAAACAAAAGAACCCCAACAACTTAGAAATTGAAAAGGTGCAAGAGTGTAACCTATCCAGGACAGACTGCCCCGCGAATGTTGTAAACAAATGCAGTCTTCCATATATTGAAATAGTGTGCTAGTGTAATGTACAGAAACACATTTACATACAGTCTCGTAGCGATGCATAATTTATTAACAGATCTGATATTTTGAATTGATAACATGTCGTTAATTTGTTGAACATTCTCCTTTCATTCTCCTCATGCTTTCATGAGGTAAACCCTCCGATCACACCAGAGTTGCATAATAATCCTTTCATATCGCTTTAATTCATAAAACGATCATCAATACATAAAAAATAGCACAAAAACAGAAGGGCGATTTATGGAAAGCTCCAATAACGCCTCTCTTCCTTTCGAACGTTGAATGACAAAGAAATAAAAAACATTTCAACAAAAAAGAACAAAAAAGATCTCAACTCAACGTAGGTAAAAAGTGAGATATATCTAAAACTTACACATTAAAGTTCGCATCCCCTTCAATAGTTTAATTTCAACTCTTTCAACTTCACTCCACACCACAGAAAATTCGTACTTTTTTCTATATAAAACACGTAACTGGTCTTTTCTTTTTTTCTTTGGCCGTGCCAATTATTTTTTTCCGTGTTCATTCACTGATCAATACGGAGACATAAATTAAAAAAAAAAAAGTTCGAAAATTTTCAGTCAGTTGAGCATAAAATATTCAAATCTACAGAATAGAGTAAAGCATTTGACATATATCTAGTGACAAGTAATTTCTTGCAGCTTACATTCCCTCTATTATAGACCTAACGTGAATTTAATACAATGAAAATCTTCAAAACAAAATTAATATGACATGGAAAAATGAGCATAACTACCTGTGAGCAAAAAAGAGGATAACATAAAATGTAACTGTAACATGTCTCGACAAACATAAGGCATGGGTTGTGGCAATGATTGTTTTCATATTCAATTTTCAGTGATAGGTCGTAGATATTTTTTCGACACTCTTTTACACCGACAGTTTCTTTGGTTGAAAAGATACATTATTCACCACGAGACTCGACAAAACCAATACATTGAATACACCAACACACACCAACACACAGAAAATCACCAAACTGCATTGTTTGTAAGGCATGCATTATATTGTTGTTATTTTATAATTTTATCACCAGGAAACATATTGTCGTTGCAAGTTATAATGGTGATGTAAACATCACTTTCATCATAGCAGCGGTTTTTGTCATATTTCAAGAGCGGCACACAAAACGAGTCTTTGAGATAAACAAAGACCATAACATTCTATTAATAAATCCATTTTTTCATGCATTTGGAAACCATTAAAATCTCTAAATTCATAATTTCAAAATGAAATATAACTAATACAGACATGAAATTTCCCAGATGAATTCTAAATTTGCTTAATTCAAAGCGTCGAGGTATAGTTTAAAAAAAAAAAGATTTGATTAACTGGTTGATTCGCTGACGCACATCGCAACCTGCAGCATTGTTGACGTACATGGAATTACTGTAACCACGGATAATTCGAACTCGGCCTCAGATTGAAATGGGGTCATTTTAACCGATTTCTTCTTCTTCTTCTTTTTTTTTTAATTTGTAATTAAAAACATAGCCTGAAAACTAGAGATAAATTCGGTTAATTCAAAACATCTTCTCATTCTATTTTTTTTTCAATGCCACTTTAAATTATTACTCTCATCATCCACTGAAGCTGAAGAATTAATAGAGCGCAAATCTAGCGCCTTTTTTGTTTTGGTTAATGTCTGCTTGTTTTATAAGGGAAAGTGATGGAGAGATTGGTGGGCGAAATTTACCAATGCTATTGCCCTTAACTGATGATAATAAAATGTGAATTTAGTGATTGATTAGAAGATAAATAAATCATAATTCCGTCTGATAATAATAAACTACCAACTATAAATAAGATGATTCGCAGCCTTTTCGATTCTAGAGATGAATACGATGATCTGAAACCTTTTCGATTCTTGCTAAAGGGTACGATTGTCAGTTTTTTCAAATATAGTAGACGAATACGCCCGGCTACAACCTTTTCTATTCTAGTTAATAAATAGATGACCCGGAACCTTTTCGACTCGAGCAGATCGACACGATGTCTAACAGATTTTTTCGGTTCTAGGTGAATACAAAAGCCCCATCAGGTATGACCAAGGGTATGTGTACATCTCGCTGCATTAAAATAAAAAAAAAATAATAATAAAAAGGCCACAGAGAATAAAAATAAGTATCTAACAGATCCGTGGGTGGTCGCGTTACTAACTTAACCTAACGGTTGTTCTAAAATTGTTTGACGTCCCTTTCACCTCTCTTTTCTTAGAGACTTATACAAGAATTAAAACAGCTCCGTTACGGTTACACAACCTAATTGTAGGTAGCCATCAATCATCGGAAAAGCTTTAGTGATTGGAACAACATTTAGCAAGATCTCTAGACGTGATGCGTTCCTCCAATACATGCGATAATAGTCTTTACTACCGTTTTGTAAGCCCTTACGACGCTTATAGCTGCAAAAAAAATAATAATGGAGATTTTAGAAAACATGACAGAATGTCTCAAGCTTTTCGTCACGATATTCCAGCGTGTTGCGACATGCTGTCAACTTTATTTGTGCTCTTTCACAATTTTGCGAGGGAAAATGGAGGGAGGGAGGTAGGCAGAGAAAGAGAGAAAGACTCAGGGAGCGAAGAGGGAGAAGCGCTTAGAGAAAAAAGAGAAAGACAGAGAGCAAACTGATGGAAAGAGTGGGAAAGAAAAAGGCGAGGGAGAGAATACCAAGGACAAAAAAGGATGAGAAAAAGAAATGAATAGAGTTAAATAGGGGAAAAAAATAAGGAGAAACATTTATAGAGGAGCATTATCGGTAAGCAATGAAGAGAGACTAAGGCAATTCCCGGTTTTGGTGTTTACTTCAAAATAATATTCAACTTGGCATCTTCCATTATTTCTGACTGCTCTAGGAATAGAAATTAGATAGTTACAGATTTTGAACTGCTTGAAAAATTACAACAACAGAAAAACGTTAGCAGCCTTGGCATTATCTTGCAAAGAGTTATATCACATTTAGTGCTTCATCATAACAAATTGCTTCACATGTGCATCAAACCATCATTATTTTTAACAACCATGTTTGTTTACGCAAGCGACGATGCAAAACCTTGGTGGCTTCTAATGTATAATTTTAGCATTACTCGAGGTGTAAGCACTAGCATCTAGACAGATCATCCATACATGCTCACTAGCAATACAAAGCGAATTTCGCATGGTTTCCTCAGTTGTTGATAAAATTGTGAAAATAGTAAAGATAATCACACCACTATTGTCTCCTAAAACAACAGTTTAAGACACTCAATCGGCATTGAAATTCGCTGGGTTGATAGTGACGGACATAAATATTATTCGTTTGTGGTGAACAACAATCAGAATACACTTAAACATTTCTAGTCTCATCACAATTGCGAAGTGAAACTTTTGAATTTTTAAAAAATCAGAGCAATACTCATAAACACGATATAAAAGATTTACGGCTTGATCTAGTTTTTCTTTTTATCTCCTAAGGATCCTGTTGAAAGATTTTAAACGATATATAGATTCAGTACTAGGTTGTAAGTGATGTCAGCAGCAGTACAGTAAGATAATCACGACATTCATTCTGAGCATCTCACAAACTTAATAGCTGTCAATTAAGCCTGCAGAGAAAAAAAGTACGGTACGTGGAAAGTGCTTCGAACTAGCTATCTTATTTTATAGAACTTAATCATTTGTAAGTAAAATTGTTCACAATAATCATTTCAGTCTTTTCGGGAGGAGATAGATAGATAGATAGATAGATAGATAGATAGACACACACACACACACACACACATATATATATATATACAGAGAGAGAGAGAGAGAGACAGAGAGACAGAGAGATAGACAGAGAGACAGACAGAGACAGAGAGACAGAGACAGAGACAGAGAGAGACAGAGAGAGACACACACACAGAGACAGAGAGAGAGACAGAGAGAGAGAGAGAGACAGAGACAGAGACAGAGAGAGAGACAAAGACAGAGACAGAGACAGAGACAGAGACAGAAGCAAGGTTAAGAGTGACTACTGCCTGGAGGTCTCGGAACTTCATTAATATTCTCCCTGACCTCACTAAACACCCACTCCGCCCGATGCATGGTGAAATCATTTCAACTTTCCAAGCGCGGTGGCCTACATCAGATCAGATCTTCTAATCCTAGCCGCACCATGTATAGAACTATGCCAAAGCAGCATTGGCTATGCCAAGTTTTACAGTAAGGCAATGCGTCAATCCTGATGGGAGAACAACAATATGCTGTGATGATGGTTGCAGTGAATTTCTGGGGCATGGGTTTTTGTTGCGTGACATTGAAGACTAAAGTCTGAGAGGTGAGTGGTTGCGGATACCTCTAGAACCTCTGCGCCTCACTGAGTCCGCATGTCTGTCCTTCAATATAAACCAAAGCCTCTCTAGGGAGTTACTGGGGGTGCCTGTGTCTCTATTAAATCATATGACTGTTGGATGAGCGGCTGTTGACGTCTATATATGTCTTTGCCTCTTTTAAAAAATAAGTCGATCTGTAGAGTACGCAGCTGGTGTCTTTATAATGCCTGTCTCTATCAAAATATACGTCTTTTAGATGAGACGCCTTTGATGTCTATATAATGTCTGTGACTCAATTTAGACACTGAACGTCCCCTGGTGCCCTTATAATGACTGTGCCTCAACATAGACAAGCGTACCTTTACGGAGTCTTCAGCCACTGGTGCCTTTATAATGAATGTACCTAAATATAGGCAAGCGTACCTTTACTGAGTCCTCAGCCACTGGTGCCTACATAATGACTGTGCCTCAATATAGACAAGCGTACCTTTACTGAGTCCTCAGCCACTGGTGCCTACATAATGACTGTGCCTCAATATAGACAAGCGTACCTTTACTGAGTCCTCAGCCACTGGTGCCTACATAATGACTGTGCCTCAATATAGACAAGCGTACCTTTACTGAGTCCTCAGCCACTGGTGCCTACATAATGACTGTGCCTCAATATAAGCCTGTAAATCTACCTAGTGAGAAGCCCCAATGTCTATATAATAAAACTATGTATGTGCCTCAATACAGGCATATGTCTACCTATTTAGTAACCGCAGATGAGGTAAAAGATGGGTAACTGTGAGCGATGGACGTTTCCAAAAAAAATGTAACTGGCAGGACGGGGCAAGTATGTGAAGAGTGAAGAGCGAGGCCGTCATCAAAAGTCCTTGTCCCAGCCGGAGAGATCGTCAGGGGGCGGCGGCTCCTCCTCCTCTGGATAGTCGTCGAAATTCGAGGTGTCCACAGGGGACTTCACCTGGGGGATACAGTACAGAATAATGCGGTCAAATCTCGTTTTCTGTATCTTAATTTCTCTCTCTCTCTCTCTCTCTCTCTCTCTCTCTCTCTCTCTCTCTCTCTCTTTCTGTCTTCCCCCTCTCTCTCTCTCTCTCTCTCTCTCTCTCTCTCTCTCTCTCTCTCTCTCTCTCTCTCTCTCTCTCTGTGCCAGTTAAGTTTTCATTTCCTTCTCTCTTTCATTAAAAGCATTTTTATATGTCATTCTCGACTTATCTCTCTCACTATTAAAGTTTTCAAAGCTCTCTCTCTCTCTCTCTCTCTGTCTGTCTGTCTGTCTGTCTGTCTGTCTGTCTGTCTGTCTGTCTGTCTGTCTGTCTGTCTCCAAGTTGAAGTTACCAAAACAGCACAATATAATAAAGCACCCCTGATGCCTCAACCCAACCCACTTTGAATCTCTCCTCCGACTTGTTACTGAAACGTATCGCGGGACGCCTCGAACTCTAAATCTGGTGTTTAAACGATCTGACAGGCCCTATCACCTCTGAACAGCTTTAAAATTTAATTTACCTTAGGAATATGTGTAGTAAAAAGTTTGTCTTCCTTTTGTCTGTCTTAGTTGAAGCTACCCATCAACACTCATTTTTATCTCGCACAGACGGAATGATGACTGGTCAAAACGTTCTGCTATGATGTTTATTCCAACTGAAGCCACGAATCTACATTGAACCCAATATTCTGATCATTCACCTGAGGGATAATGGGTGGCCTAAGGCATTTCTCCCACAGTCCATTTTTATTGAAGCTATCAAACCGCCATCACTGTTATAAGATCCTACTCACCGATCGCTTGAGGGATATTGGGAGGACTGAGGGTTTTGTTCCGTAGCCCATCCTCATTGAACCTGTTAAACTACACCCTGTCAAACCATGATACTTACTAAAATGAGGGATAATGTATGGAGTAACAGTTATGTTCCGCAGTTCATCCAAGTTGAAGCTATCAAACTACATGTTATCAGAACTCTCTAATCACTCACATAAGTGATAATGGGTGGTTTCAGGATCGTGTTACACATTCCATCCCAGTTGAAGCTATCAAACTACTTGTTATCAGAACTCTCTAATAACTCACATAAGGGGTAATGGGTTGTTTCAGGATCGTGTTACACATTCCATCCCAGTTGAAGCTATCAAACTACTTGTTATCAGAACTCTCTAATAACTCACATGAGGGATAATGGGTGGTTTAAGGGTCGTGTTCC
>JAWDGP010003388.1:180000-200000 GCA_033675545.1 Elysia crispata | reverse complement strand
TCCAGCATCATATACAGGAACTTCCGGTCTTTGAAAGTCTTGTATAGCCTGAAACGAAAGTTGACACATCATGATTTATTGACTAAAACTTACTATTATTTGTTTTTTTTTTTTTTAATATCAACACATAGCTGTACAGACACATCGACGATTAAGTTGTCGCCTGTTGTCAGAGCAGATACATTCAACAAAGGCTTTCTCTGATCGCTCGAAATACGCGGTATCGTATTGCTGTGTACATACTGCATCAAGCAATCTACAAACTAACCAACCACCATACTTAGTAACCATTGAACCAAATTTATTAGCACCTTTATTTACTGATTTGTAATTCATGAAAAAAACAAAAACAATTTTAATAACAGCTAAAAATTCAAACACCACTTTCTTGAATGGTTAAACATTTTTTTCTGCCATACAACATAACTTACTTTAGTAATATTTCTTAGAGTCGCTTTACCTCTTTGCTGTAGCATATTCAGTTCCTTTATGACATTAAAAAAGTGATAATACTATCATAAGAAAAGTTCAAACTATAGGAATAGACGAGTAATTGTTTAAAAAAAATGAATACATAAATACGGACAGTTTTATTCTTAAGGCTTTTACTAACCTAGATTATAATTTCAAAAAACGTGTTAAATAAATGTCACACACGGTGTCTTTCTAAAGACTCTCCGCGCTTCTTGAGGTTTCGATGATCTTATTTTTTTCATTAAGCCAACCCCATATCAGGGACACCAGATCATAGACTGTGTACTGGATCACAGTAACCTTATAAGATAGTGAGTGGTTTGCAATGTTTTATTTCTTTTATGCAAGCTAATGCTAGAGAATAGAGACGTTAACAAACAGGAACATATTTTTACTTCAATCCAGCCTGCAGTGGAACTCATTGATCAACAAACCGTGTTAGATAAGCCATAATGTTGCTGTCTGATCAATTTAAAATTTAAGAGCAAACTAATGAACCAAACTGGTCTGTTTTACATCATTTACTACAAAAGCGTGCGCGTGAAAAAAAATCAACAAAACAGCGAACCGTGATTTGCTGCTTCATGAATTCGTTAGGGGTGATAAAGCAGTCTATGTTAAGATTTTCGATTTAACTTGTACTTTAAGATCTAGATCTCGTGCCTCATAGGCCAATGTTAAACGAAAATCATTTTATGAAAACAAAAGTTAAATAACACATGTACACTTGCGACATGTCAAGTTATTTTAGGAAACTGTGCTGACCATTCTTGCATTATTGTAATCTACACTTTAAACATGCATGTATAGATTCACAATCATGAGAGGTGTCCAGGCTGCATAGATTTCGGTTTGCTTCTGAACCTTTAGCTGTCAATCACGGCCTTAGAGACTATGTGGTGAAATAAGTGCCGTAAATCTTCCAAAATTTTCTTCTCTTGTTCAACAGTTATATATAATACTGTGCTCAATAATTAAACATTTCTGCATACAAAATAATGCGTCCTGCCAACGCACTAAAATAATTTTTATACGAAGAAAGTCTGCACATAGTTTTCCCCATTTCTCCTGCCTTTTCCCACTTCTTTGTATATCTATCTATCTTTCTACCTGCCAATATTTACTATCTTAATCCCTGTATCTCTTTATCTGTCTTACTATCAAGATATATATATATATACGTAAAACTTTTCAATACTCCTATCTATCTATGATTGACTTTCATTTCTATCAATCTTATGATCTATCTTTCCAGCTGTCTTTTTTTTTTTTTTTGTTGTTTCAGTCGAAATGCGCGTATGTTCTTCTGACTATCGCTCTCTCTTTTACACGAGCTCTATCTTTCTCTCTCTCTCTCTCTCTCTCTCTCTCTCTCTCTCTATATATATATATATATATATATATATATATATATATATATATCTTTCATTCTCTCTCTCTCCCTCCCTCCCTCTCTCTCTCTCTCTCTCTCTCTCTCTCTCTCTCTCTCTCTCTCCCTCCCTCTTTTACATAAGCTCCTTCTCTTTCTCTCTCTCCCTCTTTTACACAAGCTCCTTCTCTCTCTCTCTCTCTCTCTCTCTCTCTCTCTCTCTCTCTCTCTTTCTCTCCCTCTCTCTTTCTTACACGAGCTTCTTCTCTGTCATTACTTCCCTTCTTCTCATTACCCTTTAATAGCCCATACGCACTTTATTTATGTTTCCCTCGTTTATTTCTCTTCCCTACCCCTCACACCCCATCCCTCACCCCATGGTGATATCAATTTAAGAGATAAGATAAATAAAATGTCACTTGCACTCAACGTTTACATTTTATAATTACTTTAAAGACAAGCTTTATCAAGCATATCGTGACAGTTGTATTTATTGTTTATACATCTAGCAACAGAATTTAAAAAAAAAAAAAAATAGGAAAGAAAAAGCCGGCAGCGCCTGATAATGAAGGGTACTAAGATTGAATGTGCCTCAAGATCTAGATTAGATCTAAATCTTTCGGTGGTTTCAAAGAATTTCGCCTCTAGCGGTACTCATTACAATCTCTAATTAAAATGATAAAATGTATAGATAAATCTTCGTCGGCTTAACCTAATGGATAATAAAAAAAAACCCATATAATTCGCAGAACTTTCATTCTGACAGGCATTCAAAGCTAACACACCCTCTTTACAAGCACTTATTTCTCGTTTCCTCCTCCACGTCTTCTTCTTCTTCTTCTTCTTCTTCTTCTTCTTCTTCTTCTTCTTCTTCTTCTTCTTCTTCTTCTTCTTCTTCTTCTTCTTCTTCGTCATCATCATCATAATCATCATCATCTTCTTCTTCTTCATCTTCTTCTCTTCTACTTCCTTTTCTTCTTCTCCTTTTTGTGCTCCCTCTTCTTTTTTTTTTTTTTTTTTTTTGCAGTTTTTTTTACCTCTAGATTTACATCTTCCCACTTCATTTCTTGTAGCTTTACTCATTACTTGCAATTTCCTCAACTTGTTTCGCCTTTAAAAAAGAACAAGAAAAAAAAATGTATGGATCGCACCACAACAGTTCTTCCGTAGCGGCAATCAACGAGATTCAAATCCAGTTTCTAAAAAATTGAAATTCAAGCGTTGCTGAGTGAATTAGCGTACACATAGAGGCTTCGCCTGACAAGCACTCCTTCATTGAGACCTGTTCATACCTCAGACCACACTTCAAATATCAGTTCTTGAATTTTTTTTTCGTTTTAGCTTTTTCAGTACTGATCTTCGTTCTAACAGGTAGGATTATTTCATGTGATGCCACCGTAAATTGTTCGTCCCTGTGGCATTCCATTCAATGTTAGTGACATGGTATAATGAAATGAATTGCATTAATATTTTTTTTAGGAATAAATTACTCCCTCTCCTTCTCCTACCTTAATTCTTTTTCGTTCAGCTTATTCTTTTCTTTCGCCTCCTCATCTTCCTCCTCTTCTCTTTTTTATTTTCTCTTTTCATACTTTTTCTTCTTGTCCTCCTCCAACTCCTCTTTTTCTGTTTAGTCTTGGTATTTTCCAACTTCATTATGATGGTCATCATTATTGCTTTTGTTCTTCTTCGTTTTTTATATTCCTTGTTGTTGTTGTTGTAGTTATTATTATTATCATTATTATTATCATTATTATTATCATTATTATCATCATCATCATTATTATTATTATTATTATTATTATTATTATTATTATTATTATTATTATTATTATTATTATTATTATTATTATTATTATTATTATTATTATTACAACCATAATTTTCATTGTTAAGCGTTATCATTATCATCATTATTATTATTACTACTTAAATTTTCATGTTATTTATCAATTACCACCATTTTTTTTCCTCACTGTTATCTGTGCCATCATCGCCTTCTTTCTTTTAAATACTTCTTTCCACGACAAAAAGCAGTATACTTATTTATATGAATTGTACCACATAGACGCTCATATATATATATATATATATATATATATATATATATATATATATTTTTTTTTTTTCTTTTTTTCAGTTAAATAAATACGTTTTTGCTTCTGTCTTCCTCACCTGACGATGAAGTCTGAGCGAGCTTCGATCATGATTTTCTTCTCGTTCATGATGTGCTCCTGCTGTCTGGTCTCCACAATGTGATGCTTCTTGAGGATCTTGAGGGCGTATGCCCTGCTTTTCTCGTTGTTTACCTGTACCTGTGCAGAATACACGTGAAGTAATAACTCATGAGTGATGTTGATACTAACTGAAGCGTTTAAATGTTATTTTTATTCTTTCTTTTTTTTTTTTTTCTAATTTAAGCAGTGATTATTGAATTTTAGCTGTTAAATAAAAACTGATTAAATTCTTCGTACCACTATTTTTGAAGTGCGTGTCAAGAAGAGAGAGAGAGAGAGAGAGTGAGAGAAAGAGAGAGAGAGAGGGAGAGAAAGAGAGAGAGAGGGAGAGAGAGAGAGAGAGAGGGAGAGAGAGAGAGAGAGAGAGAGAGAGAGAGAGAGAGAGAGAGAGAGAGAGAGAGAGAGAGAGAGAGAGAGCGAGAGCAGAAGAAGAAGAAGAAAAAAGTAGTTTGAGGCATTGGATCAGAAGAAAAGAGAAAGAGAAAGACACAAAGATATAGACATAGAAAAAGAGGGGGAGGAAGAGAGAGAGAGAGAGAGAGAGAGAGAGAGAGAGAGAGAGAGAGAGAGAGAGAGAGAGAGAGAGAGAGAGAGAGAGAGAGAGAGAGAGAGAGGCGCAGACACAAAGACGAGATAGCTGAAAATTAATTATTTTTTACAATTACCTGACAATTTTTTACTTCTGGGATTAACATTGTCTCGCAAAATGGTTAATTCAAATATAGACAAACACTTAACCTGAACTTATATAGATATATATAACAAAATATGGCACTAATTTTCACTGACACGTTTCGCCTTTATTGGCTCCATCAGTATCGGAAACATTAAAACAGTTAACCATAAACAGGCATACACACAATAGAAATATTCATAGACGGTTGAAGTGGAAAAAGGTTGGATGGGTCAGCTGTGGTTTGAATAGGTTAAACGGGTAAACGTGCAGAAGATTTAAAAGCTGAAGGGTAACAATGCCTTCTGAATATTGACAATATTTGGAAGGCTTTGTCCTTTATGTCACCACAAATATGTAATAAAAGATAAGAGGTAGGACTCATTGTAATTTCTTAAATCTGCCAATTTCCTTACATATCAAGAGTCTTGTGAAGGCTTTATAGAATTCGAAGCATGTAGAAATCGGTAATAAATACCTGAAGCTATTTTAGCTTTCACAAGCGAATCACAAACTTAACTTTAATGCCCAGTTTTTTGCATTGAACAAAGTTAACATACACATACATACACATACACACACAGGACTCTCTTCCAGTAAAACAATTTAAGACGGTCTTCTGTCTTGGGGAGCCTACTGTATGCCTGGAAACTAATGTACTGGTGGCACAGTTGTAGAGCAAAATCAATGCTGGAAGGCTTCAGAAGATAATCATGGTGATGGCTGTCCTCCACCTCCTGCTAGTTGAGCTACGCTGACTATTCTTCTATTTGCGTGGTCTTCTTTAGTGCAAGTGAGGAGTCATAAAAATTAAAAAAAAAAAAACAAATGCCTTGCAGCTATTCCAAAAGATTCATTGATGTGAGTGGGAAATCGTAACCGTGTATTATTAAAAAATGCCAGTTTAGCAGCTAGCCATGTATTGCCTAGACGGTGAAGATTGTAGCTGAGTACCTTAGTTGTCACAGCATTCGCTTGTCGGAATCCTTGCCTATTCGCAACATTATTCCACAGCTTTTGTGAGACTTTGACAGTTCTGTATGGTCCATGATTGTCTCCAATAATTGGAAGCTAAGTAAAGTTTTCTCGACCTTGTAAGAGGAGGAGCATTCGGTACCAACTGCTCAAACTTTGCAGGTTTCAGTAGATGAAGCCTGAAGGTATCGATTATGGTGGACGAAAGAATTGTTTATTCGCCTCAGTCGTGTAAAAGATTCGGATAACATGAATTTATAATGGTGTTGTTTAAAACAAAATCTTGATAACTTGTTCATAATTAAATTTTATAAGTTTTTTTTCTCTTTATGTGTGTGTGTGTATATATATATATATATATATATATATATATATATATATATATATATATATATATATATATATATATATATATATATATTACAGATTGTTCATAGCTGGGATCTATCTGTCAACGGCTCAACGGTTATAGAATTTTGGCAAGACATGGGAAATCTGACATCCAAGTTCAGTATTGTTACTTGCATCAAATACTTAAAATTTAATAAAAAAAAAAAAATCAATAAAAAACACGAGAATCCACAGAAAGACAAGAATGTGGCATAGTGTTGGTTTTCCTTGCTGATCTTACATCCATATATAGATCTAAGTGGTCATTAATCGTCAGATTTTCAAACGAGATTTGAAGCAAATGGACCTAGAAACTCCTTTATTTTCATTGTGGAAAATTTCCTTTATCAAATAACAACGGTTGAGACACGTAATCAGTGCAACGTTTGAAATTGTCCTGAACTTTTCAGAATTTATTTTTGTGCAAGCTGCGTCGTTCGATATTTTCTTTTTTCAGCGAGTTTGTCTGGAAGCGATAGTTAAAAGGGCAGAATCGATACTGCGATGAGGTTCTTGATAAGGCGCTATAAACGTGTTTTAGGCCCACTGTCTAATGAGATATTTGGAAGACGACCATTTGTTGAAGAGACGATTTTTTAAGAGCACCTGTGGTGATAGGAACTTCTCGAGGGATTTTACCTCCAGTTTGATCATGATATCTATACTCTATTTAATAAAAAGGAACTTTCATTTCATTGGTTAATAGTGTCTGACCATTCAAAGTTTGTATTGACCTATGTTTCACAAAAAAATAATATTCCTCTAAAAATCATTCGCTTTTAAAAAATAAATGTATAAAACAGAGACCTTAAAAAAAGAAATAAAGAAAGCACATACAGTTGCGGCATAAAATGAACGGAAGTAAAAAAAAATAAATAAAATAAAAGATAATAAACAGACAGAGGTACAAGGAGGATAAAGATGAGTAGGGTGTTTTTAACCCTATCACCTCTATCCTGCCAAAGCAACCCAAAACAAAACAAAACAAAACAAAAAATTTTATAAAATTATATAATGGGTAGAGAGGCAGAGATGCAAAGAGGCTGATGATGAATAGATCTCAAGGGTGTGTTTAACCTTACCAGCTCTACCCTGCCGAAGCCTCCAACACCCAGTGTGGCTATCATGGTGAGGTCGGTCAGCTTCAGCTTGGCATATTCCGAATCAACTCTGTAGGGAGAGCAGAGGGGGAAAATTGGAGAACAATGATTATAACAAGGCCCATCTTTCTAAATCTCTCTATTTCTCTCTCTCTCTCTCTATCTCTTTTTTTTCCTCTCTCTCTATCTCTCTCCATATATATATATATATATATATATATATATATATGACTCTAACCATCGACCTATTCTCGTGATTAGCTATATCTATTTGCAATACATCTTTTTGTCTGTTCATTCTGTCTATCTATCTATATGATTCTGTCTATCTAAATCAGAAGACTAGGCGCTGCCCTTCACCGCCATCATGGCGAAGCGTCTAGTTACCGGAAGGAGAGCAGAGAATGAGACAGAAAAATTTTATTAGGCGAAGTTAAGGAGTCTGATTGGTCGATGGATTCTCTCAAGAAAAGGACCAAATGTCGTACTGCCTGACTGGAATTCTTTCCATTAATTTCTACTTACAAAAATATCAGAAACATTCGAAATATCCGGTTGTCTGTGAGGTAACGCTTATGCTCTGATATCGACATCCTCTTATCTTAACATTGCAAATTCAAACCACACAATGATTACTAGATGAGGCAAGGGTCACCTCTATACTCCTCCTGCTGGTAAATAACCGTTGACTTTTTTCATCCTTAAATCCTCATTCACAAATATAAAAAAAAAAGTGTCTCCGGATTTCAAACCACTACGTAAAAGTGAATGTAGGTTACGACTAACTTGATGATATTTTTATGAAACATTTATTTTCTTTAGTGTTTCATGTGGTTGATACTTAATTTGGAAGTAATATCTTTCACGGAAATAAACAATAACTTAATTATAAACTAAAGCTAAAGTTTCGCCTCTACCATCGAAGGCACAGCTAACAAAAGATGATTTAAGTTTCCTTTATTTTTTTTTTGTCCACAAAAAATGCATTATAGGTTGTTCATTAATTTAAGTATTCTTTTATCGTCACTGTTTCTTTCCTATGGTGGTCACAAGTGTATTTTATCTCATTGTTAGATATGATCATTCCTCCCTTTCTTTTTTTTTCCCATTTTTTTTAAATTTTTGACGCTACGTATTGGACATACGTTTATTTTTTTCATGCCTCAACACTAACTTTTGTTTCTACCTCCTTCCTATAAATTATATGGAGATAATTACTATGTTTGCTCTCTCGCCCTTTCTTATTTTACTGCTATTCAATCTCACTAGATTACTGTGAAAGGGCCACTGTGTTGGTTTTGGCAAGCACAACACTGCAGGCTTTGCAAATGACACAACAATAACGGATGACGTAATTACGCCCGCTTAGAAAGGGAACTTTCTGACCTAGATGCAGGTCATTTCTGAACTTTTGTAAAACCCAGTCCTCGTAGCCTCCCTTGGTCTAGAATAAAACTATAATTAGACAGCGGGGCAGATTCCTTAAATACAGTCTAAGTCACAGAAGGGGACAAACTTTTCAATGATAAAAGCTATAACGATCTATTTCTTTGGATTTTTTTCTTAGCATAGTTAGGACAGAATTGTGCTTAAAACGCACTTTTTGTTCAGCCCACAGTCAGTTCCACACAACAAAAATATCAAGCTGTCCTAATTCTGCCAAATGATTAAATAATATAGCTCACTTTTAAACTTACTGCCAAATTTTTTTTTATTTCGGCTACTTGGTCTGTTTCTTGGGAAACCTATTACAGTATTACTATGCTTTCAATCAGAAGTTAAACACTAAAGCAAATTTAGACAAAGATCCGAAGTGTGAGAAATGAAGTATCCATTGATTTTGGTTGAACATATGGAAGACGGTAAACATATAACTTGAAAATTGATTTTTAGAACAAAACCAAAACCAAGGCGAATATAAAACAGAATGGAGTAGGTGGAGCAATAAAAGTCTAAAAATGATTACCCTAGAAATCAAGGAGATGGTCAGTTTTAATATGCGCCAAAGTCGCATCGCTCTAATAATTAGACAAAACGAGTAAACTGTAAATTTCGTAAAACATCTAGTTCTAAAATATTAGATTTCTTCTCTCTCTATCTCATTTTTTCTCCCTCTCTCTCAACTCTGTAATAACGTCTCTCTCTCTCTCTCTCTCTCTCTCTCTCTCTCTCTCTCTCTCTCTCTCTCTCTCTCTCTCTCTCTTTCTCACACACACACACACACAATCTCTTTATTTCACGTCGGTTTATTTCCATGTCCTTCTTAATCTTTGTTGACTTTCTTTCTTTCTATACACCTCTTTGTCTTTCTACCTGTTTATTATTCTGCTTGTCTGTAGATCTGATTTCCCTCTGTTTGTCTTCCCTCTTTCCTGGTGATCTAGATTTCTATAGGATCTCTTTCTCTCTCTCTCTCTCTCTCTCTCTCTCTCTCTCTCTCTCTCTCTCTCTCTCTCTCTCTCTCTCTCTCTCTCTCTCTCTCTCTCTCTCTCTCTCTCTCTCTCTCTCTCTCTCTCTCTCTCTCTCTCTCTCTCTCTCTCTCTCTCTCTCTCTCTCTCTCTCTCTTTCTACCTCTCACCATGCATAGTTTTCATCGCAGTGTCTCTTCATCATTTTCGCTCATACTGATGTTTTCTACTTTCCCCTTCAACGCCTTTCTCGCAATATTTCTTTGCTCTTTATGCCTGAGGGAGTTCAATTATTGCAAAGAAGTAAAAAATATCCCAAGCTCATCTTGATGAAAAAATAGCTTCACGACAGCAATCACGAAAAGTTTAACACGAGGAAACCTTTATTGTCTTTCTAAAACTGTGAATTTTATTGTGAAAAAAAAACAAAAAAAACAGCTATTCACTTCAGCGAAATCAAACGCGATCCATTATTGCGTTCCACGGTTTTCTTTCATCTTAAGTTCTTGTTGAAGCTCTTTACAACATGTATTGCCTCGATGTCTTAAATTGAAAAAAAAATAAAACATTAATTTCTTTATTCTTTAAAACTCAATGCCGCTATTGTCAAGTATTGATCCAAACATTTTGCCGCATTAACCTGCAATGATTATACTTTTGTTCCACTGCCGCTTCTTTTATTCCGTGTACAAAAACATTTTGTTCAACTTTGATCGGTCTGTTGCACAATAGCCTTTGGCAAACGTTTCCAAAGTGTTAGATTAGAAGCGGCTTGAGATCTCTATCTAGGAATAGTTCCCCTAAATATTCATCATCATCGCTGTAATTATTTAAACGTTTTAATCTGTTGTTATAATTTTTTTTTATATGAAGTTTTTTTTTGTATTATAGAAGATCTTTTTTAATGTTATAATAATTATTACTATTAGTATAATTGTTGTTTTTATTACTATTACTATTAGTACTACTGCTTCTATTACTACAACTACTGCTGCTGCTGCTGCTGCTGCTGCTGCTGCTGCTACTACTACTACTACTACTACAACTACTTTTACTACTACTACTACTACAACAACTATTAATTCTACTATTTTTGTTACAGTTGTTGTTGTTGTTGTTATTATTATTGTTATTATTATTATTATTATTATTATTATTATTATTATTATTATTATTATTATTATTATTATTATTATTATTATTATTATTATTATTATTATTATTATTATTATTATTATTATTATTATTATTATCATCATCAAGATCATCGATAACCGAGTAGCCCATCTATACTTTTAACTTTCTAGATGATTATGATCTCTCTCACTTTTTCGCTTCTGGTTTTCTCTAAATTTCTCTTTAATCCTGTGCTAAAAATTTTATCATGCATCTTAACTTCTTTCTCTCTTCTTTTTCACACTTCCTTCTTTCAGTTGCCCCATTTTTCTATTTGTTTTTAGCTGATGAATTTGAAGCCCTTGACAGCTTGGTCTCCTCTCTTGTCTGCATTCTCTCTCCCCCCCCCCCCCCCCCCCACCTCCACCCTCTCTCCAACTGTCCAACTGGCTCTACTCTTCCTTTCTATGTTAAATTTGATTGTATCAGAAACTAAACATGACATGGTCATACTCATTCCTGAAATTCGACATCTTTATGTATTACCTCGGAGAAGATTATTGTCTTCTAATTTGCGCCTGCGTTTGTAATATAAGATGGCATAAAAAACAACAAAACTTAATAATAATGATAATAATAATAATAATAATAATAATAATAATAATAATAATAATAATAATAATAATAATAATAATAATAATAATAATAATGATTATGATGATGATGATGATAATAATAATAATAATAATAATAATAATAATAACAACAACAACAACAACAACAACAACAACAACAACAACAACAACAACAACAACAACAACAACAAAGTAAAAATCAGCAACCCGACTGATCCGCTTTCTTCCCAGCAGTCCTCCAATTCTCACCGACGACGGAAAATGACGAGTTAACCTTTCTGTTACTTCTATTTAACCTTCTACGACTCCAGTCAGACTACATAGTTTGCAATCACCAGATGATCGAACAGTCTTTAAAATTAGCTAGATAAAATCTATATTCGATGTAAAAAAAAATACCAGAGATGAAACCGTTTCTTAGATAAAAATCGTTTCTTTACCATAAGAATAATCCTTATGTACATTTTGAACCGCAACAG
The DNA here is from genome assembly GCA_033675545.1 of Elysia crispata. Lineage (NCBI taxonomy): Eukaryota > Metazoa > Mollusca > Gastropoda > Plakobranchidae > Elysia > Elysia crispata. Next base: position 188,144 of record JAWDGP010003388.1, on the reverse strand, counting down.
AGCTTTGGGGATTTTACTTTAAAAAATGTTAAAAAAATTAGCTGCCCAGAGGTGGTCCATATAAATGTACAGGTTTTTTTTTTATTATTCAATTGATCATATTTCAATCAAATTAGCTACTGAAGATTTTTCACTAAAATTTTATCAACCGTCGTTCGAACGCAATTGGCGAAAAAGAAATGAGGAAACTTAATAATAACGACGAGTAATTATCACACATCCCATCTCATCCCAATTTATACGTATATATTTTATGCGGTTGCAGTCTTTACTCAACCGTAACGATCATTTTCTTAACGATAAACTTAACGAGGACATTACTGTCCTAGTGAAGAATTTAATGAAGTCAAGCTAATAAGAAGCACCTTGGATTATATCTCACTTTTTCTTCACAAAGAGAATCCTTTTTCTTATTCTTTTTTTCTTTACTTTTAAAGCATAGCTGCAGACGAATCGCAGGCGAGTTTTTAGAGCATTTCTTCTCATTCGTTTCAAACGATTTCCACTCAATTAGGACGGAGTTTACCGCAAGATTTGCTAAATATGAAATTGGGCTTGCACTCTAGTTATCTCAATGAACCTACCTAGTGAGTAGTGATTTTCGATTTTCCCATGTGGTTAGAGCATTCTCTTCTATTTTGTAAACGCTGCCGGCGTGTTTTGATTTATGTTCATCTGTCTATCTAAGTGCAAGTGAATGACTGTTATTCTCTCTATCTCTCCCACTATATATATATATATATATATATATATATATATATATATATATATATCAATCTTTCTCAACCTCTTTCAATCTCTTTATTTCTCATACACATTCACAAAAAAATGTACTCCTTTTCATGGTCGTATTTAGTGTTGCTTTCTTCTTCTCTATTCCACTTTGTTATAGATGTGTTCGATTTCGTCATGATCACATCCTCCGAGACTTTCTCCTCTTCCTCCACCTCCTCCTCTTGTCTCTCGTTCTCCTCCCCCTCCTCCTTTTTCTTTTTTTTTTTTCTTCTTCTTCTTCTTCTTCTTCTTCTTCTTCTTCTTCTTCTTCTTCTTCTTCTTCTTCTTCTTCTTCTTCTTCTTCTTCTTCTTCTTCTTCTTCTTCTTCTTCTTCTTCTTCTTCTTCTTCTTCTTCTTCTTCTTCTTCTTCTTCTTCTTCTTCTTCTTCTTCTTCTTCTTCTTCTTCTTCTACGAGACAATTCGTGTGTCTCTCCTTTTAGCTCCGCTCCGCTCAGCGAGGGCCTAGTTGATAATGCAGAAAAGTATAAAATCAAGTTTCTGTGAACAGACTGTATAAAACAATCAATCAAACGAATCTGCGACGTCTAGTTTTGTTATTTTCTAATCTCCTCCTCTTCTTTAAATTTTCCACCTCTTAAACTTCCTCCACCATTCCTCAACGTTCTTTCGTCTTCATTCATCTACCTTGAATCCTGACATATTTTCTTTTTCCTCACTCTCTTGCAGTGCTTTTCTCTTTTTCCACTTTTTTTTATTTTAATTAATTTCGTATTGTTAAGGGTCTTCATATCTTCCCAATTTTAAATTTCATAAAACGTATGATATAATTTCAATTTTTTTTTAAATTACTTTCTTCCCTCTTACTAAATATAATAATAATAATAATAATAATAATAATAATAATAATAATAATAATAATAATGATGATGATGATGATGATGATGATGATGATGATGATGATGATGATGATGATGATGATGATGATGATGATGATGATGATGATGATGATGATAATAATAATAATAATAATAATAATAATAATAATAATAATAATAATAATAATAATAATAATATCAAATTCCCTTTATTTCTACCCTATCAAAAAATCGTCATGGTGACTTTCTAACGTCCATTCCTATAAACGACTTTTCTCAGCCGTTAAATTTGTTTGTCAGGCCCCACATTCTAACATCGAACTTCCTTAATGGTCACGGAGTGTCCGAGACACGCTGGGTCCGGGTTGCTAAAAGTTTTGTACGTGATGTGTGACAAGCTGAGTTGCGTGTCATCTGAAAAGGTTTGCAGACATAGAAGATCCAGACTAACGCAATTATTATGGCGGTGAGAACGGTAAGAAAAAAAAGAGTCTCATTTGCTTGGCAATTTCGAGAGGAGCCCAAAATTGTGATCCAAAGTTCACATCGTAACAACAGGCATAATTATTACGATAATGAAGACGAGTTTCCGATTGCTAAAAAATGAAGAAAAAGAAAAAGTTTAAAAAATTGTCTTAAAAAGATTAATAACGAAATTTGCTTGCTTAGTATGCGGAAATCGCATGCCTATTTTTTTTTTCCTCAGGTAATATTTAAACTGAAAGACAACTTCTATCCTTTATTCGGACACTTAAGTTTGACCAGTGATAATTGAAGATAACAAAAATGGATTTTAATTTGTACAATTCAATTAGATCTGCATGCAATGTTATACAGACACCGAATGCTTTCAATCTCTGTAGCTGACAGTGCGAAAACATTTGTAAGCCTTATGGAGCGGTGTGAATGTTATTTTGAAAGAATCGTTGTTTTTTTTTCGGAGACGGCGACTAGATCTAGCGGCTTTTTATGGAGCTTCCACTCTCACTCTAAGCTCATTGTTTCACAAGTGTTACGGAAAGTGTTTCCTCTTTGTCACAGTAATCTCTTTGATTCTTCGGGCTTAATTTTGTCACACTGGGAAACAATGAGGGACGACTTTATAAAAAAAAACAAACAAAAAGAAAGCCTTTGTAACATGTCTCTTAAACGGAAGAGTTATGCAGGTCCTTAGACAAATCAATTGGTTTTTAAGGTCCTATTGAATCTTCCTTCTCTTTGAATTATTTTGTTATGTGTGATTCATTGGTTCGCGGTTGAGTCATGCTCACACATGCTCCACCTTTAAATACATTTCAAAAGTCATCACACACACACACACACACAATCATAGTTCGCTTATTCTTCCCTTCTACAAAATAAAACTTCCTCTGAAATGCTAACTTTTATTCAATCATTGCAGGGCGGGGTGATCTATTGACCATTAAGCAAATAATGTCAGCTCTAAGCTAAGTTGGAAAAACGAAAACAAGTCTATTGACTGCCTGTCGGTAACCTATAACTCTATCACAGATTATGAGCATCAGCCACCACTAAAACTAATTACATGATTGAGAATTTTAAAAGAGAATAGTGTATTTATGAAAAGTTTAAAACGCCGTAAAATTTTCAATGTAAAAATTCATTGCATGTATGTGTTTATTGCCACTCTCAGAACACATTAATTTATTACGGTGATAAATCAATATTGTTGTTCGTTTGTTATCGTTTTAAATGATAAATCATGAAAACATTCATGACATTTCGATGATAATTCTGCAATTATCTATTTGTTGATTAGTTATTAATATTTGATTATTCAATGATGATGTTCATAAGCTAATTTCTAACCAAAAACAAAAAAAAAAAAAAAAAAAAAAAAACAAAAAAATCAGTGTCATTCCGAAGAGAGTGTTGCCATTATGTACTTGTAACATGATTTTCAATTTTCCGTTTCATGTGCTACGATGGAGCGATAAAAATTAGGAAGAGGATGAGGAGGAAGAGGAATAAATTATTAATAATAACGATAAATAAAAATGTAAATGATGATGACGAGGATGGTGGTGATGGTGGTTTAGGTTGATTTTAATAAGAATACAATATGGGATAATCAAGTTGGTAATTATGAGGATACGATAAAGTTATGGCCCGAATGTTGTTGTTGATGATGATACTGATGATGATGATGAAGATGATGATGATGTTGATAATAATGTTTATTAATGTATTAATGATGATGATGATGATAATAAACAAAGCATCGAGAATGGATGTTGGGTAAATTGATGGTAATAAATTAATATTCTGGGTGCGGTGATATATATATATATATATATATATATATATATATATATATATATATATATATATATATATATATATATTATACAAAGAAAAAAACAACCAACAACCAATAAACAATAAAGGTAATGGGTTCAGGATTAAAAAAAACTAGTCAATACTAACTAGAGAGTAATAAAGCCATCAGCAAATCATTATTCTTTTGATGAAGGGAAAAAAAAACAAACACAACTTACCCTGCCTTATCTTCATCGTCCTCATAGATTTGTTTGAGATCATCTAATGTGCTTATCAACTGTAGATAAGATCTGGAATGAAACCAAATACATATACAGAACAGGGAATAAAATCTGTTACAAACACGTATACATGTCTTACTAAAAGTACGATAGCTATAAGTGCAATTGTTGCTCAAACAGAAGTAAAACGTGCGTTAACAAACTCATGAGATATTCCATCACTATTCACTCCACCCGTTTGACCTATTAGCACTTCTACTCGTACTTGTCGATCTCTGATCCCTCATAATATATTTCATTATATGAATCAATAAAAGTGTAAATTGCCAGATAGAGATGGATCCTCAAAGTTCTTTTCAATAGCGTCCTGCCTCAAAATTGTTATCTCAGGAATTTCTAGAAAAGAGAGAGTGAGAAAAAGAGACAGAGAATAAAGAAGAGCAGGGGAGGGGAGGAAGGCGAGAGGGCCGGGATGTTTTGTTTGTTTGTTTTTGTTTTATTTTTTCAATAAAAAGACCAATTATGCACTTATCGCTAGAGAGAGAGAGCGAGAGAGAGAGAGAGAGAGAGAGAGAGAGAGAGAGAGAGAGAGAGAGAGAGAGAGAGAGAGAGAGAGAGAGGAGAGGGAATAAAAGTTGAATCACTTATAAGAAAAAAAAAAGAAAAGGTTTTAAAGATGATAAAAGAATGTAGAGGGGGCTCAGGAATAGGCTGGAGGAAGAGAGGAAAAGAGGCTGGAGGAAGAGAGGAAAACGGCAGACTTACTCTCTATCGATGACCAGACAGTCTACACCAGCGGCATCGGCAGAGATTATGTTAGCTGTCCTTACATCCTCCCTGGAAACAAGAGCAATTATTATTATTATTATTATTATTATTATTATTATTATTATTATTATTATTATTATTATTATTATTATTATTATTATTATTATTATTATTATTATTATTATTATTATTTCTATAATTAGAGAACACACATTTCAATGTATCTGGAGATCATCAGCCCTCCCTATAATAGACTTTGAGAGAGACCTAACAGTGTAGAACTACCTTAGGTTAGAGCTTCACTGAAGGAGATAAAAGGGAATGGCTTGTCAACGTCCAGGCTCTGTAGAGTAATATCCTTGCGGGTTCAAATCACGCCGTTAGTTCCAATTTCTTGGCTTTTGTACCCTACCCTGTCTAATGCTGATTGACTTTGTGCGATATGGACCTACGCCAACATTGACTTTCTAAGACATGAGCTAAACCTGGACTTTCTTGACCTATATATAGATCCTTTTAAACACTTATGTAGAGGCCTATGAATTCCCGGAAAAACGCCTTACTAATATGGTGCTCTGCCTTGCGGGAATCAATAGTTGTCCATTTTTCTGAACAAACCTTTAATTTTAATATTCAAAAGCACCTATAAATAGATTTGGATATGACAACATTAGCTTCCCAGGTCCAGGTATCCAGTTGATGCCAAAGTCTGAGTGAGATGTCTGTATTTCTCGTGCGCTGCTGAAAAGAATCAGTTCATGTTGGTTATGTGTTATCAATCTGTTGTTGGCGATACTCGCTTCCATCTTAAAATACAAAGTGAACGTATCAGGAGAAGCTATTATTCGGAAGCAAAGCGTGCGCAATTCTATAATGTAACTTGAAATTAGACTCTGTGGCGCGCAGTAGCGTTTTGGTATAGACTATGCTTTCCATAGGCAAAGAGTGCTAAAAAAAACCTTTAAGTCAAAGGTTTGATTGCCATAAAGGACAAGCATTTTTTGTTCGTAGCTGAATGCTACCTCAAACTTAACCTCAATAGAATTCTTATTTATGATGTATATCTAGAAGGTTTTTGGAAGCTTATTCTTATAAACTGATTGTGTAAAATTACGCTCTGTTTTTTAAAATGCAAAGCTGTGCAAGCATGTTCTTATATTCAGTCTTATAATATTAGTTGTGATCATATCTCTGAAGAATCCAGCCAGCTCTGGTTAGCCAAAAGCTATGCATCGTGCATCAATTTGTTCAAAATTCTGAAAACGATTCCACTTGCGTAAATCTTTTCCTGCATATATCCTTCCAAAGATGAGACGGCGACGCGGCTAAATGTGTTCTCATTAGGTCACACAAGGAATCAATTAGATTTTGGCCTGCTTTCTTAATTTTTGGCTTTCTCTCTCTCATCAAGTTAATTCCTGGCATGCAGGTGCGCAGCAGCCAGTTTCCGGGATGTTTCTTTCAAACAGTTTGGATAGCTGCGCACATCTCAGATCCTAGATTTATTTTTTTTTTTTTTTGTTTTTTGGCAGAGACTTGACATTTCAGAAAAGCCAAAGTAAGCAAATGCCTTGCCTTTCAAGACCCAATAAACCCATGAGAGTGGGTACATTTTATTCCCGAGTATGATTTTGAAAAAAAGTAAACCCAAAGAAAAAGAAAGGAAAAAGAGAAGAAGAAAGAGAGATACCTTTTGCATATGATATATTCAATACCCGCACACCAAAGAGTAGTGACATAAGCAGAAATAAGTAAGTTATAAAGTGATTACATTCGCACATTTATACAACAGAAAAGGGCATGGTTCCTTAGACCTTGAAAACAAATGCAATTCACATAATGAATGGACACAAGAAGAGAGAAAATTAATAATTGTGTTTGTAAGAATAATCAGCTGGTTTTGTAAAATCAAAATCTTTTTATAGATCATCTAAAAATATTCCTCATCAAATATCTTTAAAGAAATCGGCATTGATCAAATCTCGCAAAGCAGGTATTATTGGCAGGAAAACAGAGCCTTGTAGAAAGCATTTAAAAAGGGTTTTTAAATAGCTGATTTCCTATATTCAAGCAAAGAGTGGCTGACGCAAACAAGCCCAGAGCTAGAGAGGAATAAATTTGTATGCGCAAGCTGTACGTTATGTAACCATAGGGCTTTTTTTTAAAATTATCACTTGCTCTAAGACCATGCATCCTGTAACCACTCGGCTTATTTAGCTTTCTCTGTGCCAGTACGCTTTGAGTCTCAAAACCTAAAGACTTTTCTGCACTTGCGCTAACACCGTGCACCTTGAAACCACAATGGTTCATAAAAGTTGGTTTGGCTGCTGTGAGAACATGATGGATGCGTCGTACGTCACGCAATACATAAGGATGGCAGTGCGCTTCTCTATGAAGAGTTCTGTGACGACAACAGCTACGTACATTGGGAAAGTACTTCGTAAGTTCTGCATGCAGCAATGAGATTTTTGATGAGTATACGCTGCAGATGTACGGCTAGTTTCGAAAATTTCTCCGGCGCAATAAAAGAAGGAGAAAAACAAGTAGGAGTGAAGAAGTAAAACTATAGAAGAGCGAGGATTCGGTGGGTCAAAAAAGTCAGAAACGACTGTAAAAACAAAAATACTAATAAAAGGAAATTACGAAAATCTTATGTCACACACAGCCACAGAACTACGACGAGAAAGGAAACCGGTTTTATGTGGATAAAGAGTGATAAGATTCACTAGGATAAAAAAATAAACCTGTTGGCAAATAAAGATTACCCACACGCCCAGAAAAGGAAGTGGTAAGTTACCCTAGTAATGCCCGCTCTCCGAAGTAATCCCCTTTCTGCAAGAGCCGTATCACTTGTTCCTCTTGTGTTTTGGAGTTGCGTTTGGTCACTTTGACCTGAAAAAAAAAATAATAAAATAAAAATAAAAGCAGATGCATGAGGGCAAAAAAGAGTTGCAAAGTGTAACTCTCTGGTAATTGTCTCATAGGAATCGTGCTCAAACCATACAATTGTTGTCATAGAAGAAGGTAGCTCGGAGCATGTAGGTTATATCAAGTCCGACAGGATGCTTTCGTTCATGTCCCTGCAGCAAAAGATATTGCTCTATTCATAGTCTACAACAGCCCCAACCTTTCACTCTCATTCACTCTCTCTCTCTCTCTCTCTCTCTCTCTCTCTCTCTCTCTCTCTCTCTCTCTCTCTCTCTCTCTCCCTCTCCCTCTCTCTCTCTCCCTCTCTCTCTCTCCC
>JAWDGP010003388.1:152500-175000 GCA_033675545.1 Elysia crispata | reverse complement strand
ATCCAATGGATTTCTATCAAATATGAACTTAATGTTTAAGTTTATGCGCTAAAATGTCAACGAAAAAGAATTTTGAGATTTTTCATTTTAAAGATTGCCTTTCAGTGCAATTCAAGAATGTCAGATAGTCTCAAGTTTTTTCTTTATTTTGTTATCATTTCTGCGCTGTTGATTCTCAGTTTCGTCTTCATTTTGGTTTTTGGAAACAAAAGTTTGTTAGAGGCCTTAATGATGTTCTGATATGTGGGTGTACGTGTGGTTATTACTATCGATGCTAAACTGGTGCATTAATATGAATAGATATTTCTCTTACTTTATTATTCGTCTCTTTCAAGCAGTTCGTGACTGTATGGATTTAATGAAGTCTGAAATTAACCCATCAAGCTCGACCTGACTCGCATCTAAGACGAAAGGACCTTACATATTTTTTTCCTAAGAACGCAAACTGTTGGGCTAATTGAGGACAATATCGCCTCTAAATTATAAAACAAAACATAAACTAAACAAAATTCCTAAACCTCAGCGAATTTTTTCAACTTTGTCTAAATTCATCTTCAAAGTGACTAGTGTAACGTGTTCGCACTTCTGATAGGAAAGCGGAAATCCCTGAAGGACGTACGGAAATGGATCTGCTGAATCTGTGTTAAAGAGACAACACCCTAAACAAGTTAAATAATTCCACTGTTCTGACGGAGTCTGTCGGTCCCATCTACCCTTTGCGTCAGATTACAAACACGTAAGGCTTTGATATTTTGAAATACCATGCTCTACTGTAGCAGCTATTCAGGGCTGTGCGATCTAACAGTTCTATGTGTCTGAGCAAGGTCCCTTTAACTGAACGCACCATAATTATGACAAATGTCAGGAACAGAGGTAACAGGTAACAAGACATATCAATCTAGTGCCTTTACAAAGATGATCTCAACCATACCGCAGATATGTGAGGATAGTTTGGCTAAGCAAAACACAGATCTGAGATCAAGCGCTTGGACTTTTATTTTGGGAGAAAGATCATGAATAGGTAAAGTGGAAGTCACTGCAATACTGTAAATGAACCAGATGATACTTAAACTACGAAAAGATTAAATACTCAAAAACTTATAGATCTCCCACCCATAAAAACATAAGTACCAAAAACACTCTAACAAAACCGGTAAAGAAAGCCGTACAAATAATAAACATTTCCTATTTGCTGCACATTGTAAGCAGAGATCTGTCCATAAAAATTAATGGTGAAAACGAATATACAAGCTGAAGGTTCCAAATCGACGAGAAGGGTCAAGTCACAAGCAGCTTATATATTGTCATTGCCAGAAGTATGCCAGCTACACATAAAGCTAAGCACAGAATGTGGGTTTTAAATCAGACTTTTTGACAATCGCGGTGGCCTACAAAGGTCCTGTGAGCTGTGCCTACTAGAACTTACCGATACAAAAGATATGTCTTTAAGGTACAAATTTAGTGACAGGAAAGATATATCGGAATGTTCAAATTTAGTGACAAATAAAAGCATATCATTCTGTGACTGCAAATATTCTAAATAAACGATGGGCCAAACTCAGCGTGTACCCAGGTAACACCTTTTTTTTTTTTTTTTCAAAACAACTTTATCTATAAGGAAACCTAAAAAAATTGTTAATCTCAGCTTTGGTGTTTATTGGCTTAAAACATGACGAAAACAATAAGTCTACAATAGAGTGAAGTTACACCCAAATGTTTAAAGTACAAATCAGGAAGCAATGGAAGCACCAAGGACGGCCTTTTCAAAAAGTAAAAAAATCCCAACTGAATGACTCATAAATGAGAAATTGGAACATCAATGTGTTTAAATGAAAACAAACTAATATATACACAGTTCTCGATCCCAGAACTTGGGAGTCTCATGTCGAACTAATCAATGGACGAATTAGTAGATCCAGTAGATCGGATACAGTGCTAATTCTTATTACACATTGAGGATGTGTCCATCAGATGGACAGAGAAAGAGAGGGAGAGAGAGTAAGAGAGGGAAAAGGAAGGAGATAAAGAAAAAGAGAGACATACAGAAAGAGAGAAAGAGAGAGAGAGAGTGAGAGAGATAAAGATAGAGATAGATAGATAGATAGATAGTTAGACAGAGAAAGAGAGAGACAGAGAGAAACTCAGAGAGAGAAAGAGAAAGAAAGAGGGAGAGAGAGAATTTATAGACAGAGATAGAAAGAGAGAGACAGAGAGAGAAGTAGGGAAAGAGAAAGAGAGAGGCAGAGAGAGATGGATGAGAAAGAGAGACAGAGAGACAGAGAGAGAGATGGAGAGAGATGGAGAGAGAGAGAGAGAGAGAGAGAGAGAGAGAGAGAGAGAGAGAGAGAGAGAGAAGGTACCTTCTAAGGAAGTTTAAGTGCTCGGTGTGTCTGAGGAGTCCAGTCCTCATCATGATGCCCTGGAAACATTGCCGGTCAATCGCCCACAGCCGGCAGTTGGTCAGTGCTGGACAGTGAAGAGAAGAGGAACAGCGGGGATTGGGAGGGGAGAATGGTATTAAAGATGTGCTCTAACCAGTATCTGCAGAATCTGCTTTTCTTTCAATGTCCATTGTTGTCTTTCTTTATCGAAACTGTTTTTTTGTTTTTTTTTTTACTTTCTTGTGGTTCAGGGATGAACAAGACTTAAAAAAATACTTTCTTGCAAAAAGAAAAGACCGTCGGAGAATTAATACTTAAACACTGTTTGCACTTCTGAAAATCTAACATAATTGTTAATCGGACTAAAAAATAGAACTTTGACCTTAACCTTGAGGTTTTAGATATTTTAAGAACCCCAAATGAGCCTTTTCGTTATTTCCATTATTAAACAAAGCATTTGTGTTTTTGCTCGTCATAGCTCGCGGCTTTTAGATCCTGTGCCACAAAAGAGCTGCTCGTCACAAAATTACGTGAGAATATTAATTGTCGTGCAGATCAATGCGGGAAATCAGCTTGTTCCGGACTTTCCCGATCTATTTAAAGATTTTTCTTTTCAAAAGGTGCAATATACTGCTATAAAATCACGCAAACGTGTTAAGAGGTGCTCTGCCTTGTGAGCATGCATTGTACTTAAATGGTAATGAGCGGTTAAAAGATTTATAAATATATTGGGATTTTATACAATCAGCCATGGTCTTTTTGTCTTCGCTGATATTGTTTTTCCTTTTTTATGTTTTTTTTTGCAAATATTTTGAGACAACGACAATATCTTTAGAGAATATCTGATCTTTGTCAATATTTATTTTGAATAACTAACGAACTGTCTCGAATTTTGAAACCAAACAATAAATCTTGGGTTAAAAAAATTCTCCTAAAAATCCGACTTCAAACAGAAAGAATACTGAGCTCAAAGTAAAAAAAAGAGCACAGACAGATGTTGGTTTTAAATCATATAGAAAGATGATTTACTAAACGTATGTCGCATAATTAGATTAATAGTAGGAGATTTTGGCATTGCTATTTGACTGGAAGATCTTATTTGTCATGTTACGCCGTTCTGTTAGAAGCCGAATTCCTTCATGTGAAATCAATAGTACTAACGCGCTCATATATTCGTGAATAGATAGTTCTTTCCAAAGATTTCTCCCTTCCTTTCTACTCTCTTAATTAGAACAGCATAGATCGCCCAATGTTAGTTTTGTATTTCTGTTGGGATATGTACGCCAATCTCTGTGTAGGATTTCTTAGTATTATTAATTTGGATGTCTGAGAAACGCTTAAAGCCGAAAGCTCTTTTTTTTTTAGTATTATTTTGTGATTTAAAGAAATGCACTTAATCTCTCCTAATATATATATATTTTTTTCCACCGTGTTACGAACTATAAACAGTCCAATACTATAGAAAGTTCAAGATGGTGGATCTAATTATCAAGAGGTCAAGACTGACCTTTTACTGTGGCCGTCCTTGTACAGTTGTAGAGGATGGCGAGTTCACCAAACACCTTTCCAGGGCCCATGTGGGTCAACAGCTGACCGTCCTTGGTGACCTCCACTTTGCCCTCTGACATAGAGAGAAACAAAATATGACGTTATAACAAAGCTTAATCAATATTGTAATAGAAATAACGAAACCCATTTCATGTTTGGAAAAGAATATCTTTTATTAAGGACTTTTACAGATTCATAAAGAAACTCATCTAAAAAAAATATCGCAGATTAACAGCTGAAAATGATGACTAGAGTCTCTCTTTGTTGTATCGATCAATGTGAAAATTGAGCTGATAGAAGAATCATTCTGTTCAGAATGTTCAGAAGAAATCAGTTTTTGAAGAAAATTATTGTAAATTACTTCTCTTTCTAACTAAAGCAAAGATGAAACAAGATCAGAAAACTATGAAAACACAAAGTTCTTTAATATTTTGAAATGAAACCAGGAACAATGAACAAAATATTTCTCAGATGTTCAGCGGTATTGTATCAGTGTGTATTATTTAATTTAAATTTTCAATGTTTTTATGGGTTTGTTCTTGAAAATTATTACGATCATACGAATCTATATATATATATATATTTTTTAATCAACTGATCTTTTTTTCAATCCAACTACATGTTCAATCACCAATAAATGGCTGTTTTTCAATGCGGTAACATAAGGAACGATACTCGATTATTTATTTTATCAAATCTTAATATCTCATGTTAAAATATGTCGAAAGGTGTCCTTGTGGGAAAGGAAATCGGCGTCACGATTATTCTCAATTATGGGGCGAGATAAAAAAAACTGGAGGGAAATCACACTTGATTCTCCAACTTATAACGATCTAACACTGTTCAACCTTTTAAGTTATTTACATGCATGCTTTTTCATTTCACCTTATTTGTCTATGACACTTTACATCCACTGACTACTCATAATGATCAATTCTTGGTTATCTCTCATTTTTTTTCTCTTTACTTAAAGCTTCTCTCTCTCTCTCTCTCTCTCTCTCTCTCTCTCTCTCTCTCTCTCTCTCTCTCTCTCTCCCTTTCTCTCTATGTCTCTCTCTCTGCTCTCTAAATTAATAATAAAAAAAATTCAAGAAAAAAACCACAATACTTAGAATACAACTCGCGAGCCAAAAAAAAAAAAGGATTTAATGGACGCATTTGTTTTTTGTAAAAAAAAAAAAAAAAAAAGAATTGGGCAACAGATCTAGCTGGGAATTAATAGGTACTTTATCTATTTGTCTGTCTGTCTATCTATCTATCTATCTATCTATCTATCTATCTATCTATCTATCTATCTATCTATCTATCTATCTATCCATCCATCTATCTCTCTATCTATCTATCCATCCATCCATCTATCTATTTATCTATCTATCTATCTATCTATCTATCTATCTATCTTTCTATCTCCATCCCTCTCTTTTCAGCAACTATCCTGCTTCTATTTTTATCCTGTTCCTGAAAACATTATTTTATATCTACCTAAACCATCTATTGATTATGTTATTTCATACCATTTTACATCATTGGTTTGACAATCTTGTTCTGGCTCTGCTGGACATAGACAGTCCCCTTTTATTCTCCCCTACTGTCTTTAAGTGACCCACTTGCCGTCCTCGAGCGTTATTTTCAGATATCTAATTTATAAGCAGTGAGAAATTTTGCAATCTATACGTCGATCGAAAGATTAATATCTTCTTCAGATGTGGTAAAGAAGATAATGATACAAAAATTCTTCTCAAGATGTATTAAAAAATCTCAAAAGAAGCTGTCTGTTTTACTAGTTAATTTTATCAAACCAATTTTACCACAGGGTTTCTCCCATTATTTCCCCATTGCTAATTTTTTTTTTTCATCTGCTATAAAAAATTCGACTCGAGGGAAAATTGCTCTTGTTTTTCGTGTTAGGAATTTCGATCCATGTTTTATATCACTTTTTCATAAAAAAAACTTTATGTTCAGTTGTTTTCTAGACAGCCAAAAACTTAAAAGCATAATCTTTGCTGGTTGCCGTATACATTTTATTGTGACGTAAAGTTTAAAACTGCACATGTGGAGCAATCAAAACTTTAAGTAAAGGTAATAGAAAAAAACAAAACAAAACATAATTACTTTGAGATCACTGTTGCCAACAGCACCTCCCACAATGCCTATTGCGTTGAACTGTGGGTTCTAGATATTTCAAAACCTCATTATAAAACCTTTCTGCATTAATTTTTTAACAGTGAACTATTTTGGTGCAAATAAAAAGGGGTATCTGATAAGCAATAGACGAAACGATAACAAAACTTCACGTAGTAAATGATTTTCCCAAGTTGCAGTTTCACTGCAAAAAATATCATCTACGGCTACTGCTCATATCACTGAATCACAAATCAATGCGCTTTCTGCTCCCAGCGTTTCGCTGAGCGGCTCCTCTACATTGCGAAATCCGTTCATTTCTGGATCGTTCTTTGGCAAAGATTATGTCTCTGACATTTGAAAGGGGAATCGATTAAATTTGAAAGTATCGAACTCTGTTTTTCCATGATCTCCGATTATTGGAAAACGTTTTCTGTTTTGGTTTTTTGGTTTTTTTTCAAGTCAAGGGTTTTGCCGGATAACGCGCTCCTGAACGTGTACTGAGAAATAAATACAAAACGAGTACGAATATTACAAGGTGTGATTTAGAGATGCATGCTCCAAAATTCTTCATTTTTTTTTCATTAGTCATGGAACAATGATTGCTCATCTTTTTTTCCTGTGCTGACTTTTTTCTGCAGTCGACGGGAACAAAGACAGGGAATGTAGCGCTTGCGATACAATTATTAAATAATTATGTAATCGAAAGAATCGAGTTAAAATTTAGAATCCGAAAGTACCGGTGGTTTTTTATCAAAGGTCTAGCCTTAAGCTGGCATGGATTTTCCCATCTCTAATTCGAAAAAAAACCCTCTCATTGTTTGCATGAATTGCTTCACCTTTCTAAAGCTGACATGCTTTATGGCGGGTTGTTTGATGTACTGGATGGAATAAACCTAAGGCCAACTTCTTGTAGACGAGCCATATAAAAATCATTTTACTAATCAGTCAATCTGACAAATGTCCATGACGGGGTCCCAGTCAAATAAAAATTTAACGTTTTCTTTCAGTAGTTTAACACCTCGAAATCTCTCTAATGCCAATTTTTTTTGAAGCAATGTGTAATGATAAATGAATATAGTTCTGTAATATTTAAACCCAATGTGCAAAAGCCAAAGGAATAATAAGCACAGATAGCTACCGTGTGACTTTCTCCAGAACGATTAGTTACCATTTCTAGGAAAAAGATATTTCTTTTCTTGCAGGTCAACAACGAGAATTTCCAACATTTTTTAGATGAGATGTAAAGTGTATGGAAAGTCTTTCTCTGAATCAAGGGCGCTATTTGTTGTGACTATAACTCACTATTTGAAGGACTATTTGCTGTGAATAAGATGGTAATAAAGCATGATCTCGCATTGTGCGGAACACAAGTGATATCACATGCTTTATTTTTATTGACGTCACTCACGGTGATTGAATGCGACGTGACTCACTATAGCCTGGTTCGTTTCGTTCTCTCTCTCTCTCTCTCTCTCTCTCTCTCTCTCTCTCTCTCTCTCTCTCTCTCTCTCTCTCTCTCTCTCTCTCTCTCTCTATCTATCTATCTATCTATCTATCTCTCTTGGTTGTTTTTTTTGCTTTATACTCCACGTTTGACCCAAATATTGTTTTAAATGATAAAATTTCATCTATCAAGAAGTGCCGCATTTACTGTTTTCCATATTTATTTCTTCTATTTATATCAGTGTGTAAACAATACAACAATAACAAATTTCATAATGCGGTGACATACAAATATACTAATTGAAATTCTACACTCGTGAACTCATATTTTAATCATGTTCACAAAATATCAACCTGAACTCTTTGATCACGTTGGCTTTCAAATGTGTCTAATCAATGCTTTACGTTTTCCTTTCGTTTCCGACACCGGAAGTCTCTCCTCACTCCGTGCCAATAAAAAATAAACAGCCGGAAAATGGAATCAATCACGTAAGGAAATAACGGTAACAATCTATTAATAACATTATATCTTCAGCGGCCTGGTGTCTTTGTTTACGTTAATGAGTTACCCCCAAGCTATTTTGAGGATTTAATAACGATATTTATCTACAATAAATATTTCACAGCCAAAAAAACTGTCAGATGGCCCACCCATTGAGGACTATTTACGATGTTTAGCCGGCGTTCACAAAATGGCGGCTTATTTGCCTGCTGGGGTTATATCACTGATCACTTTGGGCTTGTAACTGGGTCTGTCTTAATTATCTTGACGCTTAAGAGGAGAAAAGTGAGTCGAGATGGCAGTTTTTAAAGAGCGCAGGTAATAAATGAAACAAAAGTACTCCGCCATATGTCTGGGGGAATGTAAATTAGCATCTTTAATGACAGGTAGGATCGAGGAAAAGGTAACTCTGTTTACGTTTTGGGAAATGAAACGGAGAAGGTAATTAATTTGTAAACATAATTATCTGGGAAATAAAGAAAGAGATAAAAAGAGAGCAAGAATTTTAAAAAAAAGGCGGGGGAGGGGAGTGTGTGTGTGTGGGGGGGTGTATGTGGGTGAGAGAGAAAAAAGGTAGAACTGAGGGCGATGCTGGGTGGGGAGGAGTGGACTTAAAGGGAAGGGGGGGAGGGTAGAGATGAAAAAAGTGAGTGTTGTAGGTGTCAATATTATGAAAGTTTGGTTTCCTCGCTTAAAATGAGAAAACCGAAGTAAGATGCACGGAAATAGTAAACTTCTAAATTAACTTAAGCCAACTGACTTATGGAACTCAGTTCATGGGGAAAAAATTAAGAAAAATAATGAGTCCTACTATGAATACATAACCATTCTGTATAATACTTGTTTTGAATTAAAACTTCTTCTTTCGGGTCATATCAAATGATTTTTGCACATGTCGGTAATATGGAAGTTTTTTCCCCTCGTGTAAAATGAGAAAACTGAAAACTGAAGTCACATGAACGGAAATGGGGAGCTTCTAATTTAAGCCAACTGACTTATGGAACCAGTTAATAAGATATAAAAAGTTAAGAAAAGCAATAAATCATACATTTTGAGAACAAAACTATTATGTATAATTCTTCGCTTATTCTATAACTCCCTCTTGCGGGTTATATTTAGCTATTAAATTAATTAACTCCATTCATATGAACACATGTCTAATTTATTAAAAAAAAAAAAAAAGAAAGAAAAGAAAAGTTCAATCGTAGAATTCTGACATTAAGCCTTATTATACAACGGTATTTCATAACTTTTTATAGTCTTATGAGGATTGTATCATATGATGCTCCAAACAAAAGTTTAGGATTCAGACTACATGATTCATTTCTAATTCTCAACACAAACATCCCTGCGACACCCATATCATCGCCAAAGACATGCTAGTCCAGTACATCGTTGGCATTGGTGTGGACTGCAGTTACAGTAATGTGAGAACGTTGGTGATCGAAGTTCCAAACGCTTGTCTCATGTGCCATTTACAAATCTATGATCAAAATATAAAAGGATAAAAACGAAATAGACACTTTTGTCAGCCCACCCTCTCAAAATATTTTCTTCATTTTGCACCCGTTAAACCTTTATTTATCACACTTAAACCTTGCAACTAAAATTAGTAAAAGTAAATAATTTAATACAAAGACCGTGAAAGCCGCTTAAAATTCTTAAACAAATTTCAATAATGACTACCACTTATTTCATTACAAAGCAAGGAGATGGATGGTGGTAACATAATTAAAAAATTACAAAACGTTTAAGTATTGTCGGTTTAAGCTGAGTCACTTGTTATGCAAACCGTAGTCTAGCATATATTTATATATTTTAACTATCCACAAAGACAGGGCGGAGCGTCATCCTCATGTTGGATTTAGTCAGAGAAAACCAAAACAGTCTAATTTACACTTTTTTCGGTCGTCATTTTGACAGATCAATCAGTAGAATTATTTCATGACGGAGGCAGAGCCACAAATAGATTGCTGGTATTGCACAGACAAAACAGGAGACCAAAACCAAAAAAAAAAAAAATTCTAAAATGATATGGAAAATAAGCAGTCGATCGTTGACTTCTATGCATAGAAAAAAATTCTACCTTCTAGAGCTGGAAAAAAATAATAGAAATATCCCCCTTTATAATGTAGATAAGGATGAAACAGACCTCATCCTCTGTGAGATACATAATGATAAGACAAATCCCACCTTTTATGATGAAGATAAAGATAGGGCAGATCATAACTGCCATTATAAAGACAAAGATAAGAAGAATCTCTACCCAAGTGATTGGGACAAAGATTTGGCACGGTATTTTTTTTAAATAATTTGGCAATAAAGTCATCTTTATCTTTCACAAAATTGCCAAAAAATATTGAGACAGTCTCAATAATACGGGCGTCCACTAGAGGGACATTCCGGGAGTTAATGTTAAATTGACTATAAAATGCAAGCTCCTGCGGCTGCCAAAGAACTTTGTTTCCAGCTTGCCGGTAAAGGCCACACCTGCAGCCTGAATATAGTCCTAACCTGGAAGCTCAGAAGCAGATGGATTTGTGTCATAGCTTCTGGTCGAAGGTGTTTAGGTCTGTCTGATTGCTTTGGAACCCTATATTTTAATAAAACTATAATGATTCATTTCGTTAAAGTCAGTTTTCAGTCACCATAACTTGTTCGACCTTCTGTACGCTGTTGCAGCAGTATGGATCAGTTTCGTTGTAATCTGGATGACTTGGTAGCCATTTCTTGTACGAAAGACTTCACTTTTGTCGATATGGAGACTTAAAATAATCATTCATCACAATTTCTCTAAGCCGTAGATAAATATAGAACGAAAGTTACCTTCCATGACGTAGACGAGGGAGCCCACATCTCCCTCCTTGATGATGGTGGAGTCTTTGGGATTCTCCAGAGGATGCATGCAGTCGACGATCTCTCGGATCTGACCTAGATCCAGATTCTTCATGAAGTCATTGTCCAGGATGGCGGACTTGATCATTTCTTTGGAGCTGAGGAACGGGATGAAAGGAGCGATTTATCATTATTTTTATTATTATTATTATTATTATTATTATTATTATTATTATTATTATTATTATTATTATCATCATCATCTTCATCATCCTCATCATCATCATCATCATCTTCATCATCATCATCTTCATCATCATTATTATTATTATCATCATCATTATTATCATCATCATCATCACTACCATCATCATCATCATCATCATCATCATTATTATTATTATTATTATTATTATTATTATTATTATTATTATTATTATTATTATTATTATTATTATTATTATTGTTGTTGTTGTTGTTGTTGTTGTTGTTGTTGTTATTATTATTATTATTATTATTATTATTATTATTATTATTATTATTTATGTTAGAAGTTATAAATATGCTTAATCTAAAGGAGATATCAAACGTCCTTCGTAACCGTAATAAGGAGAACAATTTTAATGTCACTGAGGTTTCTTCACGTTCGGAGGAACTGTTTCGCGCAACGATAAAGAACTGAAATCTGAACAAGTACATTTCAACACATTGGGAAAAAACTCTGAATTTACGCAGAAATTGAGGTTTCTTCATGTTCGGAGAATCTGTTTTGTGCAACAGTAAGAATTGAAATCTGAAGAGGTAGATTTCAACACATTGGAAAAAAAATCTGAATTTACGCAGAACAGCTTTAACAAGGACTCTACATTTGTCTGTCTGTCTGTCTATCTAGTCTCTCTCCATATTTATTTATATTTCTTTATGACAATTTGCCCATCTCTTCGTTCGTTAATCACTGAATAAGGCGTAATCCTGATTATGGACAACAAAAAGTTACACTTTAAATTATATTTACCCAGATTAAGTAACATATTTCCCTCCCTGTTTTGAAGGATAAAAGTTAGGTTTAGATTATGTTCATTTAATGTCTCGATTGACAATGGGATCGGGAATAGATACCGCGCTTGCACTTACGGGTAAATAGCTTGAAATTTTTGTTTTCCCCCAATCTCACTAATAAAAATTATAATAATGAAATATGGCTTAATACGCATATAAGCTTAATTCCATTCCCTTTCCCGGAATAATAGTTGTGAACCACAATCATTCGCCGATGATGTCTGGCCAACACCCATTATTAGCTATGGGAATAGGAGGGCGTCAGACTGAAACTAATGGACAAAAACAAGTCTCTCAATGCAATAATACACACACACACACACACAGAGGTACGCACGATCACAGGTACACCTTTTTGTCAGGAGACAAGACTGAATGAAATACACGTAATGAGACGTAAGCATTTAGATGGACGAGACAAAGAAGACAGCCTAGAGAACAGACTAGAAATCCCCAAAAGGATGAGTAGAAGATGGGGAGGAGGGAAAGGGAATAATTTTATGTGTGATTTATATGTGGGGAAGGGGGGTGGGAGAATTTAGCTAGAGTGGCCAGGGGCTGTATGTTGCTTAGGGTGGGAACTTGTGCCCCATGGAAACTTATGCCCCCCCTTTCACCCCTCCTCCTCCACCTAGTTATTTTCGTAATACAAAATCAACGCACTCTGAATAAATCGCAATATTCAAGCAGTTCAGGCGAGTGCTTTCTTCTGCAGCCTTTATCAGTTTGCCCCGGTGCTCTCTTGGCATAACGAGGCACTTATTTATCTCGGTAATCACTGTATATTTATGCAATCAGGTGCCTGGCATTTATGACCGACCACGGAATCTTAAAGCCAGCCATCGGTTTATGAAACATTGCACTTCGCTTTGTGCTCAGAGTTCGCCTTCTTCATTATTCGCACTCACATAAATCTTATTTTAAAATATAGCGCACCGAATTGTTTAGATAGTTTTTTTCCTTATATTTTTTTTCAAATAGAAAAAGGTTGGAATGCTTTTTCCCAGCATTGTTGTAAAAGAGTGAAATAATCTAAATAGAAGTCCTTTGCGTAGATGGAGTGTCTTCATCACTTTCGCTCCAAGTTGCATGAGATTTGAGGTTGAAAATTTAAATCAACCCTTAAAATACAATCGATGTAGTTTATCATTTAATAGTAATTAATTGTTTCCAGTCAAATTTCAAATCTCATGAAGCAGCGACTAAAGTAAAGGAAGATCAGAATCTTGTGAATGTAATATAAATGTGTATTACTTTCAAATTAACCACGAAAATAAAATATAAGGCTCTATTTCAGGCAAGGTTAATGCCGTCTGCATCAAGGACGAACAATCATGATTCTGTCATATTCACTTAAATATAATGGGTCAGTTCTTTGAAGCGCTCCTAGCTTAAGGATTAAACCTAATTTTCTCTAATCCCTCGCTAGTCCCGGTCTAGTCTTTACTCTGAGTTGTGCACTATGAAGAAAATTTTGAACTTAGGCTCAAACTTTGTCTCTAAAATGACGTGATTTGGGTGCCATATTCAAGATGAAACCTTCCTCCTATTGATCCTAGAGTTAAGTGCACCTTGCTTTAACTGCGCTTCATAGAACCGGCCCAATGTCTCGCTGTTCATTAAAAAGGTACAACTTAAAAAAAAATTATTCCATTTCCCCTCGAGGCCAATTATTGCTATAAAAATTGTCTATACTCATGACAAAAGATTCCTCTATTTCCGGAGAGATCAGCTCGCCCTTTTCGGCAAAACAATTTTGTAATGTTGTAACTGCAAAGGTGGCCGACAGTGTAAACGCAATGCTCTGTTAAAGGAGATAACAAAAGTTCATTATATTCTACGGGGCCGTACAGTGCGTCTGTTTATCTTTCTCTCTCAATGCTTCGTTGGCAAAAAGGGCGTGTCCATTTCAGCATGAGAGAAATACATAGGTTCTGCTTTATTAAACACCTCTATTCACTTTTATCGCATTCGTGCCAACTTTAATTTCCGTACATGTATGTATCTCTCTCTCTCTCTCTCTCTCTCTCTCTCTCTCTCTCTCTCTCTCTCTCTCTCTCTCTCTCTCTCTCTCTCTCTCTCTCTCTCTCTCTCTCTCTCTCTCTATCTCTCTCTCTCTTTCTCTCTGTCTCTCTCCCTCTCTTTCTCTCTCTATCTCTCCCTCTTTCGTTCTTTTGTCACACCATCTTGTCCCATTTATAAGTTTTCTCCTCTTCATTTTTTACTGTCTCCAGCCCTTCTCACACCTCTTTCTAATTCTCGATGTTATAGTAATTTCCATATAAATATAGAAATTATTCCCTATCAATATTTTCTTTTCATATTCTTATTTGTTCGTTCTTTTCTTTGTTTTTTATTTCAATTTCTTTTGTTTTGCTGCTAGCTTTCTTTCCAGGCTCCGTCTTTTACTCGCCCCCTCCCACTTTTTTTTCTGCTGCCTCTATCTCTCTTTCTCTCTCTTCTTTTTTTTATTTTTTCGTTGCCTCTCTGTCTCTAGCACTATCTCTCAAAATCAATATGCCACTATAATGTTTCCATCGTCCAATCAAGGAATCCATTATTGCAACACGAAATAGAATAAACTATGCATGGAAAAACCCACCTATCCAAATTATAGTCTTAACTGCACTTAATAACACCTTTTGGCTGTCAGTGTACTGCAAGCAATACTTCACTGTCCTCGTTGATGTTAATATGTCGAGTGAAAAGGACAAAAATACATTTTTTTTATATTAAAGACAGGGGAAAAAGAAACAATTAAACAATACTTTGCTTGTCTCTGGAAAAAGCACGAAAGCATAAAGTGTTCCTATAAGGGAATTGAGTATCCCGTGAAATTACGATGGAAGCACTTTATAACGATCTCTATGCCTCTCTGTCTCTTACTTTCTTTACTCTTCCTAACCTCTGTCTTTCTCTTCCTCCTCTCACTAGATCTCCCATGCCTCTTTTCCCTTTTTTTTTTCTCTCTCCTGTCTTCGGGTCAACACCATGGAAAATATTTTACTCTCTCTACCTTTATCTCTGTTTCCGCCGGAATGTTTACACACTCTCTCTCTCTATCTCTCTCTCTCTCTCTCTCTCTCTCTCTCTCTCTCTCTCTCTCTCTCTCTCTCTCTCTCTCTCTCTCTCTCTCTCTCTCTCTCTCTCTCTCTCTCTCTCTCTCTCTCGTTCTCTTTCTTTCTACCTCTTCCTCTCCCTTTCTTTTTTCTTTGCATGTCGCTTTTCCTCTCAGTGTGGGTGTCTCATCATTCTAATTCACGAAGTCCACCGTATACGAATTACCATTCTGATGTTTTCGGACAGAACGTCACAGTCCAAATCATGCAAAGTTTGGCCTTTCTCTTTTTTTGTTTTTCTTTTTCTATCATTTCTTTGGACTCCTGTGACCGATATCGAATTCCGTGCTCACCTTCCTCTGCATTTACACAGAGTCACTAAAATTCGATTCCCCAGCTGACAAGATTTGTTTACTACCTAAAAGGCCAATTTCGAAGGGCCATAACTCACTTTAGAGTGAGGTCGGCACACAAAATCCCGCGGCTTGATGCTTGATCCAAATTTTTAGTCTTCGCATGCCACGCGACTAAACAAGAATAAAAAAAAATAAACATGTCATGTGGTTGGTTGTGGAGGAAATCGAATTTGTCTCTCGAAGGTTTGGCTCGCAGATAATTTCCTCAATGTATTTTGATCGCGAAAAAGGACAAAGCTCTCACAAAATGTACAGAGTATCGAGAGGAAGACAAAAAAAAATAATAATAATCATGGATTGGAGTGTAGATTTGGAAAATGAGCTAAGTGGAAGAGTTTTTGCCTTGACAAAAATTCTTGCTTTGGAATATAAAACACGGTGGAATATAAAACATGGTGGAATATAAAACATAGTTATTTCTTGTGATCGACCTACCGTTCTGCTTCTTTCATGACTACCATCTTTCTTGAATTCGTAAGATAACCGTTTGATGTGGAATGGGCCTGAGAATTTGTCACACTGTTCAGCCGTCTGAATTTTTTCCCACTGTAGGCGACGCTTCCTCTTTTCATTCTTCCTTTCTCTTTCATTTTTTTTTTTTTCATTTTGCTCTTCTTCTTTTGTTTCCTTTGTCTTTTTTTACATCTTCTACCTCTTTTTTCCTTCTTTTTTTTCTTTCACTCCCTTCATCCCTTTTCTAAAATATTGATTTCTTACAATAAAGTCGCTAAGTAATGTGGCAAGTCACCAGCTACTTTTTTCTCGCAACCACTTAAGTCGGGCAGACAACTGCTTACGTGACTATGATAAAGAAACCTCAGAGCTCACTCCGCTATATCCCTGACAAGAGAAGCAAAATCAAGGGGGATAATTATGCTGGTTGGTTTTTCTGGCGATCTATAACCGGAAATGTTGTGATATTGAGAAATTATTAACATCGACTGTTCAATGGCGAGGTTTCCACGTTAACATAGAGGAGAGTTCATGCTACCATAATACCGTCTCTACTTCCAGCGCGGAAGAGTTGGTTGAGCACCAAACAGCACTGCGGCCTTTCATTGTTTGGACCTTGTTAAGCCTTGAGCTTTTCAACGTCTTTTGGACGAGGAGCCTCGGTAGTTAAGCAATAAATCGCCCAGGTTGATATCTTGACGGATGAGCCGTTGGTAACGAGTTTTAAATCCTACTGACTTCATTAACGATAGTTGAGTTCTAGCCTTCATTATTAATTTCAATTTTGCCTATCCGGATAATTATGTGCTCTTTTGATAGTCGACAGAATAGAATCAATACATTTCATCGTAAATCGATATTAATTTTTGGCTGACTTCTAACATGGCGTTTGGATTAGTACTTGTTGACATTCGTCTAGACACTTGTCTTTGACTGTCAATCAACCAGTCTCTCTCTCTCTCTCTCTCTCTCTCTCTCTCTCTCTCTCTCTCTCTCTCTCTCTCTCTCTCTCTCTCTCTCTTTCTCTCTCTCTTTTTCGCACACACTCTCTCTCTACTTCTTTTTATTCAATACGGGCAAATAGCTAAAAGCCCTTGAAAACGCCGATTATAACCCCATGGAGTTCCGTGAAAAGTGCCAATTCTTGTTATTTGTACGTACACGAAAATGAGCGTTTAAAAATATCAGAAATAATGTGGGATTTTCACAATTAAGCTAACTGAGTAACTGCTTCTATTGATCATCAATCTGTAAAATGTTATCTTGTTGGCGCATTGATTGGTTATGGTCTACTAACGAAATTAATAGAATCCTCTGAGAAAAGGATTTTGCAAAACATGAAAGCAACTCTTTCATACTGTTCGATAAGTTTGCACTAAGATATGACACAACGCATGAAGGTGCTCTTAATTATTTTTTTTTTGTCACAGAATACCAAAATGGAGGCGGTCCAAATACTTGTGACGTAACAATGTGAATGGTTTCTAAAACCAGAGACATCCTTACACAACTTTTTTTTTTCAATAATTCTCACATGAAGTCTCTTTTATGAAACTTGCATCAATACGCTCCAAGGAAATTATAAAAGAGGAAAAGAAGATAAGCAAGAAGAAAACAAATGCGTTGGAAACGGGCAGAAGAGTGAGGGAAGAAATGAGGTTGGCAAAAAAGCAAGTATCAGAACTAGTTACGCAAACATTGGAGTAATACATCGATATCACAGTGACCACTCGATGAGAGCCTCTCAGGTAACGGGGTATTCAAATATTTGATTTCGTAACTCATCCATTCTTCAAACATTTATAACACTGTGCCATGTGTCTTGAGGAAAGAAGAAAAAATGTCATGGAGAATAGATTAAATCTGTTTAATATATTGAACGTTCTTTACTGTGTGTTCTTGAGACCAGCTGTATACAAATGGAAGAGATGCAGTAAGTCCTCGTGTATCTCTTGAATACTGTGAGGACAGCGACTTTAGGAACAATTCGAAACACAAGGAGATACAACAGACATCGCAGAATTTCACGCTTCAAAGGGATCAAAGCAACTCGATATAGCATGCATGATGGGATTATATCTGCCACAAACAAAAATTATATATAAGGAGAAAGAAAGAGATGGAGAGCTAGAGAAAGAAAGTGAGACAGACAGACAGGAGAAAGAGTGAGAGACAGATAGACAGAGACAGAGTGAGTGAGAGACTAAGACATAGACAGATAAATAGAGAAAAGGTTATAAAAGGCATTCTTCTACCAAAGTAGATGATTAATACAGAATATTTCATCTTCGAAGACTAACCACTTGGGAAATGTTCTCGGTGATGGAAACACAGTGTCTGAGGCTACTCGAGGTTCCAAAGTAAGTGGACATAGTCTTTACAGAAAACAAATCGTGAGCGCTCGGGATAAATCGAGATCCGAGAGGGCGCCAGCTCAAAACTCCCAGCATCTTTTCAAATAGGTCTAGTCTGGGCTTCTAATGAGAATCAATCAACTTCGCCGGTTCAGAGAGTCTGCTCTGTTGACGCCTACAGAATACAGTTGTGAGTTTATAAGAAAGATAACGAAGCTTCAACAACATGCTAGAAGAAATCAAAACAACATTACGTTACATGCACTTAAAAGTTTGGCATGAATCCTAAAAAGTTACTCAGAACCGATGCATAGCTACTTGCTTGGGGTGTGTGTAAGCGACAGGCGAAACACGGAGAGAAAATACACCTAAATAATTGTAGCAATGAGAGATTGGAGGGAGCGCGGATCAAGGGAGCTAATCAGACAGGCATGATAAGCCAAGGGAGCGCACTAGGCTGTTAGAGAAACAGGTAGCTTTCTCCCAAAGGATATTTCCCCCCTTTTTTGTGGAATCAAAATAAGGGGAACTCTTCTTTAAGAAGGACAGGGTAACATCTATTCAGACAACTTCACAAAGCATATAGATGACGTAAAAAAAACAACAAACAAAAAAAAAAAGACAAAGTGGACGAAGGAGCTAGGAGAATGGTGGATGACAAGACAGAGAGTGCTTGTGAAGACCAAGATAAGATGAGGGATTGAAAGGAAGAAGAGCCAAGTGAGTGAATAGAGGGAAAAAAAACGGATAAGGCAAGAAAGGACAGAGAAATAGAGTTTGGGGTGGGGTGGGGGGTGGTAAACGGGTACGGAGAGGTAAGAAGTAAGAGAGAGAGAGAGAGAGAGAGAGAGAGAGAGAGAGAGAGAGAGAGAGAGAGAAAGAGAGAGAGAGAAATAGAGAGAAAGAAAAAAATAGACAGAGAAAGAGAGAGAGAGAGAGAGAGAGAGAGAGAGAGAGAGAGACAGACAGACAGACAGACAGACAGACAGACAGACAGACAGACAGACAGAGAGAGAAAGAGAGAGAGAGACAGAGAGAGACACAGAGAGAGAGAGAGATACGAAATAAATCGGTCGGAAGAGAAAATAGTCAGTGGCCTCCCACAAAAATTTATTTCCACTCGAAAAAGCAGACTCACACAAACATGAAGTAAATCCATACGAATAGAGAAAAAGTTTAAATCTTCACCACATCAGGATCTCTCCAATATTTTTTTAACATACTTCTAAAGTTAAAATTAAATTGTATGAAAAAAAATTAACAAAAAACAACAACAACAAAACCATTCTTCTTATAAGCTTTGCCAAACAGCTTAAAAAATTATATACAAATCTAAGGTTTTTCACGCAGATTTTTTCTTCTCCCATCGTTTCTCGAGCAAACTCAAGCACACCATGGAAGCATGCAAAACTGCAACGATGCTTTATCTGGGTGGTATATATACTCATACCCATACTAGAGGAAGTTATACGTGAAGGAGGGACACAAGAGACAAAAATTAATAATTATTGAGATTAGTATAGATCAGGGATAGAGGAAGGCAAAATGTGACGTCATTTTGGTTCTAAATGTTGTAATGAACAAAAGACGCCTAGCATTACTAACCCTGATCTGAAATTAATGGCTTGAACTGTGCACGTCACACATTACGCCTTTTTAGAACAAGACTGTCCAGTGTCGTTACAATTATGTATCTATACATTTAGTACATTCTTGTTGTTGAAAAATAATGCATTCAAATCTGTTAAGAAACCTCAAGCTTTGCTAAACGGAAGTGACATAAAAGGATTTTTGAAACAGATTGCCCAGAATGGAGGAAGATGGAAGATACAGGCTGTTGTACTTGGTGATCTATAGGGTCTACCGCCCATGGAAAACTAAATGCGTAATTTTACCTGTATGAGTGAATGTCGAAATTATTGCCGGCTCTGATTACCAGAAGGGAGTTTCATTTGATCGGGAACCGCCTCTAGTTACTGTATAGTTTTCAATAACGCTTAGAAAGAAGATTCTTATATGAAACAGTCTTCTTGGAAAGTAGATTCTAATATTAAACAATCTTCTAAGGAAATAGATTCTTATATAAAACAGCATTCTAAAAAAGTAGATTCTTATATAAAACAGCATTCTAAAAAAGTAGATTCTTATATAAAACAAGCTTCTGGGAAAGTAGATGCATATATAAAACAGTCTTCTGGGGAAGTAGATTGTTATATAAAATAATCCTCTAGGAAAGTAGATTGTTTTATAAAACAGTATTCTAGGAAAGCAGATTCTTATATAAAAAAAAGTCTTCTAGGAGAGTAGATTCTTATATAAAACAATCTCTTAGGAAAAAAGATTCTAATATAAAACAATCTTCTAGAAAAGTAGATTCTTATGTAAAACAGCCTTCTAAAAAAGTAGATTCTTATATAAAACAATCTTGTGGGAAAGTAGGTTCTTATATAAAGCAGTCTTCTATGAAAGTAGATTCTTGTATAAAACACTATTGTCGAAAAGTAAATTATTGTATAAAACAATCTTCTGGGAAAGTACATTCTTATATGAAACAATTTTCTAGAAAGTAGATTCTTATATGAAACAATTTTCTAGGAAAGAAGATTCTTATATGAAACAATTTTCTAGGAAAGAAGATTTTTATATAAAGCAGTCTTCTAGACAAAGTAGGCTGCTTTATAACACTGCAACCGAAATCATTCTCTTGCGTTAATCTCAAAACATATAGTTATCCAACCTCTCAGCTTATTTTTTTTTATATTTCTCTCTTTTTTTTTTCAGGTCTATTCTTTTTCGAACTAAAGATACAACTACCAAAGAGAATCTCTGATAGAATTATTTCTCCCTTTAGAGGTCCTGTTACAAAAGTATAGAAATTTTTAAAGAGAATATTTAATGTACAAATTGAAGTATATGCTGCCGCTCTTTGCTTTAAAACTATTGATTTCTCTAGCTTTACACGCGAGCATATAAAACTCTGGACTTTCTTTCTCTGGTTCTTTGTGAAGATTTGCCCAATGCAATGATTCACCAAAGAAAAACACAACGACTAATGACAAAAAAACAACAAAAATAAAAAAAAAATAAAAATAAAAACGAAACAGTATGCTGCTAGTGACATAATTGCATTTAAATATCTTAATTATGTTGTCCTGTCAAATAGAGTCGACTGCTTTTTGTAAAACCCCGTTTTCTATTGGATTGCTAGATAAAGAATCAATTACGATGTGTACATAATGCGAATTCAATTAAGATAACGTTAAAGAACAAAGTGTTTTTCTAGAACATAGTTGATATGCTTTTTTCCCCCTCAAATTCCGTAGGAAGCTTTGATATTCCAATTTTGCTCCGTGAAATTCACTATCTTTTATCTTAACGTTAGAAAACAGAGACAATATTGTTTCTCCTTGTGGCTATGACGTATACAAT
Organism: Elysia crispata; assembly: GCA_033675545.1. Taxonomy (NCBI): domain Eukaryota; kingdom Metazoa; phylum Mollusca; class Gastropoda; family Plakobranchidae; genus Elysia; species Elysia crispata. The sequence continues at coordinate 153,397 of JAWDGP010003388.1, read as the reverse complement.
GGAAATCACACTTCCAAATAGCTTTATAATCAATACAGGACGTCTGTGTAAGGCCCTACCTTAATATCTGCTGCGACTGTGCGTCATGTGTTAGAGACATGCTGTTTTAATGTGTATGAGTCCAGGGACTTTGAATGCGAGTGTTTAAAGTTGAGATAATTTTGGAACAATAATTTAGATTTCGTGAGCTTTTATTTCAGCGATTTTGTTAAAACTTTGTACACCATGGGTACGTTTTCAAGGACCATATTAAACAAACTGAAAACGCTTATGACTTTTCTGTATAAGGCCACGAAGATACTAATAATTATCATAGTTAAAGTCAATAAGATATGAATTTTTAAAAATCAGTTATGGGCGTAAAGAAAATTTCTTGATCTCGCTCTTCCTCTCCTTTCGTCAATATGATTTTTTTTTCCTTCTCCTTCATTCTTTATATTTTTCTTATTTTTTCATTCTCTTTTATTTTTGCACCGTTCACTCAATATGCAAAATATTGAATATCTTTTTAAAAGTGATTTTTTTTTTATAATATAGCCATTCTTTTGAAGATCTTGATGTACATCTCTGTGTATCTTTTGCCAACTTGTGATTCATTCACGAAGACTTTAAACCAAAAGCTAACAATCATGGTTTGTATTGTTTCATAATGTCAAGACCTGTACTTCACATTTTATGTACTTTCCTTGTGCTTTCCAAATATGCGGAGAGCTCTGGAGTAGTGCAACATTTAACATTTAACGTTTTGTCATCAGACAGGGAGAAGCAGCACAAAAAAGGTAAATAAAAAAAAGCGGAAAAAAAAAAAAAGAGAACAAAGATTTTACATACATTCTTCTAGCATGACTTGACTATCTTCTTATTTTTTTTCCTTTCTGTAATTAAGATGTAAAAAAT
>JAWDGP010003388.1:132500-147500 GCA_033675545.1 Elysia crispata | reverse complement strand
TACTACTACTACTACTACTACTACTACTAGCTACTACTATTACTACTACTACTACTACTACTACTACTATTACTACTACTAGTATTACTACTATTACTACTACTACTACTACTACTACTACTACTACTACTACTACTACTACTACTACTACTACTACTACTACTACTACTACTAAAATTCCTCCTCCTCCTCCTCCTCCTCTTCCCACTACTACTACTACTACTACTACTACTACTACTACTACTACTACTACTACTACTACTACTACTACTACTACTACTACTACTACTACTACTACTACTACTACTACTACTACTACTACTACTACTACTACTATTGCCATTACTACTACTACTTCTAATCATTTATTTTAATTTCGATATCAAGATGCTGAATTAACCAAATTTCACATCTCTTCTCGGGGAAATTTTGAGGACAACCGATTTCACTCTTATCTTATCTCAGTATTCGCTCTACACATTAACTCTCCGTACAGTAACACTCTAAAGTCTAGACCCACCACAAGTCTCTCATCGTACTGCAAATTTATTAGAGTTAGCTGGACACATATCTATTACACCATCTGAATGGTTATTCCAGGTTTCAGGATACATCAGAGACCACAAAGCGATGACAGACGCATGTTTGCATTCTCTAAAATCATTTTCTAAGAGAGAGAGAGAGAGAGAGAGAGAGAGAGAGAGAGAGAGAGAGAGAGAGAGAGTTGGTATCGTCATAAAATGATGAAAGGATTAAGGAAGAGGATATCTGAGAGGAGGGGAAGAAGTACGTAGGGGTATGGTATAAAATTTTCCATATTTTCTTAGAAGAGAGAGAAGAGATTTAGTAGAAAGTTGAGAGACAAAAAGTCGACGAAAAGTTAGACAGATGAATTAGGTACCTGTAGATATCTATACAGATTAAAATATAGTCCGACGCAGAGATAGACGGGTGTGATAGATAGATAGATAGACAGATGTGTATAATCATAAATAAGAAGAAAAAATTCCGACAGTTTTGCAAGATAGATAGATCGATAGATGGATAGATACTGTATATTGATAAATAGAGATGGAGCGCTAAAGAACGCAGTAGGTTTGAGATTAGAAATGATGAGTGATGTCGAAAGATAGCGCGTGAGGTTTGGAGAGGGAGAGAAGAGAGAGAGAGACAGAGAGTGAGAGAGAGAGAGAGGGTTGGAGAAATGCAAAGAGGAGAGGAGGAAGGGCAGAGATAGATACATAGAAATTTAGAAATGGAGGTTTGCGTCCCGTGGAGGTATAGAGTATAAAGAAAATTGAAAGAGAGAGTTCCAGAGAGAAAGAGAGTTAAAGTTAGAGAGAGAGAGAGAGAGAGAGAGAGAGAGAGAGAGAGAGAGAGAGAGAGAGAGAGAAGCACACATATTTATAAACTGAAAGGTCAAAGGATGGTCAGAAACTGCTCCGATGGAATTTTTTTTTTAATTTATAGAGAGAAAATGGAAAAGTTGAATTATACAAAACTTGATAATGAGAGAAATCATTCATCCAATGTATTTAGTTAAAAAATTAATTGAAGTCTCTCGAGTCTTCAGCAACTATAACATAATAATGATCTATTCAATAAGTACTCGTAATAAATGTATCGATTTAATCGAACTCTTTGATGAGATCTCAAGTACATGCATTTGAAATAAGTTCCATGCTCGCTGTAATTAAGTAAATAATAATTTACAATGTCAAAATTATCAGATCAACTGAATTTTTTTTTTTTTTTTGGCTATTATTTTAATCACATAAGAATGCTCATAATATTGTGGCATTCTAATTCAACAGTCGTCCTCTTTACGTTATTCAACACCGTATGCATCGCATTTATCAAAAGACGACCATGACTGTGTTAAAATTTGAGCGAGCATGTCGGGTTTTACGTTAATTATTATTGTGTTTTATGAAAAGAAAAGAATGCTCTGAATGCCATATTTAAAACAAAATACTTAACAACGAAAATAAACACAAAAAAAATAGAATCAATTGTGAAAAAGCAAGGACACAGTTGGCCTCAGACATTCCTGTAAAACAAAACAAAACAAAACAGGGTGCTATTAATTTCGGTATTTCCATTTCTTACTTAGATGAAAAACCCAATAATTTCACGCTTGAAGCGGAAGCTTTTAACCGGCGTGTGCTTGGATGGTAAAGCGCTGGACCAACAAACTAGAAGTCTGGAGTTCGATCCCAAACAGATACATATAACATAGTCATATCCCATTGCAAACTTGGCGTGACGGAGACCTAAAACTAATATAATAAGAACGGCTTGGAGTGGCGAAAAGTTCCAACTGATCCATTTATTTAAAATTCTCTCTCCATTTCCACCTGATGCAAATCCACCGACGCGTGCACTCGAACAGGCTTCAAAGCAGGTAGGATTCGAACAGGCTTCAAAGCAGGTAGATCTAGATCCTGGTGTGGAAAACCGCTACACACCATTCTCCGGGAATTCTCGTTAAACGGAGAAGTCCGAAGCGCGGACAGAATGATGGGAGTACGTGGAAGATCTTTATCACAATCAATGTTCTGGTAAGCTTTATGAGTGCTGTGTGTGTGAGGGTGATGGTGCGGAAAGGCGAGGGTAGTGAGCACTGAGCATGGAGGCATGATGAGAATATTGCTCTTGAGTGAAGTTTCAAAAAAGCGAGACGGTCGTAAATTTGCTTACGGCTAGTGTTTTTCACACGATGTGAAAAAGTGGACATAGTTTTTACGAAACTTTCTTTTTTTTTTAAATTATTATACTCACCGGCATTGAGTACGTAACACAGCCCCGGATGTCGCGAATGTTGAGCAAGGCATAAATAAAACCAACATTTTGACTCGTTTGATATATCGCTGGATAGTAAGCCAAACTAAACAATAAAGAAATGTGCATTATTTCCGAACATCTTTTCCCGCTTTAAACATCGACAATGTAAAGGAGAGCTGAGCTGAAATGCGCGACTCACTGAAAAAATGCGGGAACAAACGTGACGTAAAATGCCGTAACTACGCATCCACGATGAAGTATTCTAGCAGAAGGGCCTTGCACATCCGCATTCGCATTTCACAATAAATGTCAACAAAAGGCCTCAAAATCTTATTTTTTTTTTAAACCAGAAAAACATTATGCCAATATTCTGAGAATATTTTTGTAAAGATCAACATCGATACGTTTAATTTGTTACGGGTATTGCCGTTTCTCTGACAATGGACAAAATCTAGCATAATAGATCTAGATCTATCTTTGAGTACCACTCTTCACCGTCATCATGGCGAAGCGTCTCGTTACCGGCAGGACTGCAGTGAATGAGACAGAAAATTATTATTGCATGAAGTTAAGATGTTGGTTCATCCTGCAGGGAATGAGACAGAAAATTTTCATTGGATGAAGGCAAGATGTTGGTTCACTCAATATATCAGGTCGAATAACCAAAGTAAACAAACGGTTACGTCAAGTACCAAAGTAATTTTTATATTATACTTATTTGACACGGTTAGGACAGTTTAATATCGTTGTAAGTAGAGAGGGGTTGTGGCCGACTTACAGAGTAACAAAGAAAAACACTTGTCTGAGTCCAAAAATTTGTTCTAGCTTTGCTGAAACTTTAGATGATATAGAGATTACCATAACTCTTAACATGCAATGATATAGAGATTACTATAACTCTTTAACATGCAAAGATTTGTTTACGATACTTCGGTGGCCTGATCCTGTGCTGTAGTCAGCATTATTGTAGCGAGTGCTCTCTTTTGAGTGGTGGGTATATTGAGTCAGTGAGTAAATATTTTACTGCGCTACCCAAGGCAGTTATCAGTTTCTTCATAACGTGATGATAGGAGGAATGTACAATAGCCCTTTAGCTCTATGAGCCTTGAGTTATAAAGATTCTTAATGGAATATAAGCAGAAAGAGACAAGAGATAATCACGGGTCATTGGGGGAGGGGGGGGAGAAAAATGATGGACTGGGGGAGAGGGAGGGGGGAGGAAAGAACTAAGGAAAAGAAGGTAAAAGGGAAAAAAATACGAGAGAAAGATAGAAATATTTACAGAGAGAGGAGTGCGTGTGTGTGTATAATAGGGGAAAAAATGCAGAACATCCTCTGCATCAGAAGCAATAGAGTAAGATCACCTACTTATGGGTCGGCTATAACAACCATTCATATGATGGTGTCTACTTTTCAAAACACGCTCTCATTATTATAGATGAACAAAGAAAAAAAAAGCACCCGATCAAATTAAAGTACTTGCACAGACATAATAATTATACAAATGAGAACAAAAAGCTACCTGTTCTTTCTCAGAGTCGCACATTCCGATTGAATACCACGTTTTTTTTTTCCTTTTTTTCATTAATTTTTTTTTTATTTATTTATTAATTATTTTTTTTTTTTAATTTTTTTTTTTTTGCTTTATCAAGGCCTCTCCCTCACATTGACGAAGTGTAAACCGGAAATGATTTTCGGAAATAATGCACATTTTTTCAATTGTTTAGTTTGGCTAATAATCCCGCCGTACATCAAACGAGTCAAAATGTTGCTTTTGTTTATGCCTTGCCAAACATTTGTGGCATACCTGGCTATGCTGCGCACTTTATGCCGGTTCACGTAAAAATAATTATTTAAAAAAAAGGAACATTTCGTAATCCACTTAATGAGGCTTTGTTTACGAGCTTCCAATACAGCTGGACTGTGCTGCTTAAAAAAAAAAAAAAGTCGGCGTTTGCCGAAAGATTGAAAGAATAAGCAATGCTCACTTTTTTACTCTTTAATCATTATTTTCTTTCTTTTCTTTTTTTTTGATTTGTTAATACAATGCTTAGGGTGAGCATCATATTGGAAAGTTTGCAGCATGGAATGTTTTTGGCACTCCTTCGCAATGAAATCTGCGCATCACTTGCCCAAACTGAACTTTTTTTTTTTTTTTAATTTAGAGAACGCTTTAATCCAGGGTCTCACCTCTTTGAGAAGTTCAACTTTTTTCCCATCAAGAATCTTATGCGGAGTATACTGGGTCTGCTTTTTCCTCTATAATAATATAGGAGGAAATTTTTAATAGAGTGTATCGCCGTATAAATGAGAGAAGTCTGTAAAAGTTAATTTGCAAGAGTGGAATACGGGCAGGATGAGGGGGACTTGAAACCACTCTTGTCTTACAACATTAATCGCTTGAGTTGGTTCCCTAGTAACTGACAACTTTTCACCTCCACAAGGAAAGGTATATCGATAAATATTATTATAATGGATAGAACTCGCCAGTGTAATTCATGGCAAAAAAAAAAAAAAATCCTACCACGGTTAGCTTTCATATTTTTTTTCTTTCCATGAAAGTTGCGTAGTGCATATCAAATATCTTATCCACTGAATCCGCTGAGAAAGAGTCAGAAAAGATCAATGTTTTAAGTAAAAAGAGAAAAAAAAGACCGAGGAATTATTAGCGGTGAGCTGAGTTTTAGCAGTGATTAAATACTTATGCATATATCGGATGTATTTGAATTGGAAAAAAAATATTGAAGAAATAAAGGCACCGCGTAAGTTCTCTGAGTTATTGAGATTGAACTTATGCTCCTAAATCAATAAGAAGTTACCATCCAATTTTGTAGAATCCAGATGTTTTTTAACTTATTCTTTAACTTTGTGGGTTAAAACAAAACAATCGGCAGCTATGAATAACCTCAAGGCGGTGTACTTTTATACACTTTATGCGGGAATTCTTACCAAGTTATTGAGCGTTTAAAACGATCTTTAAGCTAACAAATTAGGAAATTAGAGAATAAGCTTATTTCCCATTATTCTGTAAACGCTGTGGGTGGTGGAATCGTCACGCATGAACACTTGATTGATGATGATGGAGAGCCAAGTTGCACTTTGTACCACCGTTTACATCTCTTCCGCGACGCAGGTCGCCCTTCCCTTTTCTCCCCACATACTCCATTTTTCGGGTTTCGCATACCTTTAAGGTTCAAAGCTGATATAAACAGAGTTTTGCAGAAATTCTACCGTTAGATTAGTTGATTCTTTCACGCGCGTGGCATTTTAACACAAAAAATGGCATCTTAAGCCTCAATTTCTGCATGCTTTTCTAATCTACAGACCTCTTTAATATAACTGGCTGCCAACTCTCGGCCAACTGTAACGTACATCAGAACGGAAAGGAATTTCGTGTTTCATAGCTGGATGCAAGAGGAGCTTTATGAAATAAGGGCACAGGAACCAGAGGTTAAGTTTAATCTGTTCACCTGTTCGCATTACACGAATTTTTTAAGCCTCAAAGCCTTGCTTAGAGAAGCGATGGGGTGAAAAAAAAAAAATATTAAACGAACTACGACGCGAGAAGGTGGTGAACGAGAATTGTGAAATTCGTCTGTCAATTTGAAAGACGATGTTTGCTGTTGATGATAATGATGATGAAAATAGGAGAAGGGGAAGGTAGAGGAAGAGGACGAGGAGGATATGGAGAAGGAGGAAGGCTGGGAGAAAGAAATGTGGTATGGTGAAGAGGAAAATAAAGATACATTGACAATGATGTCGTAACTATTGTACATTGATGATGAAGATGATGATAATGATGATGAAGATGATGATGATAGCGTGATGATACCGAAAGTCGCGGAGGAGAAAATGGCGAAAAAAAGCAGCAGTATAATAAATTGATTTGCCACTAAAGACTACAAGAAGGCAAAGTTCACAAAAAATATCTTCTCACATTAACAGTTTGAAAGTCAAAGCAACGAGAAAGGAAAAAACTTGGTGTACTTTGGTGTAAGGTAGTTTTTAAACCAAGGTATATTACACGAAGCATTTTGCAACTAGCCACACCATTCAGCATATTGCTATGAGGAAATAATCAGAAATTCTTGTGGTTTTGTGATTTGTGAAAGGCACCATGAAATTGAAAAATTTACTGCTTTCTACAAATCATGAGCACCACGAGTTGCTGTTTGTACGTTAGGGCATCTTGGGCAATGGTGTTTCTAGCTGTAAAATTGCTTCGTGTAAACTTACCTTCATGTCAAAATGATTTTGATAGTTAACGAGCTTCGTTCAATAGCTTTAACTTTCCAAGCAAAATGATCAGTCCCCACTTCGAGCTTCGTTCAGTAGCTTTAACTTTCCAAGCAAAATGATCAGTCCCCACTTCGAGCTTCGTTCAATAGCTTTAACTTTCCAAGCAAAATGATCAGTCCCCACTTCGAGCTTCATTCAATAGCTTTAACTTTCCAAGCAAAATGATCAGTCCCCACTTCGAGCTTCGTTCAGTAGCTTTAACTTTCCAAGCGAAACGAAGTCTGCACTTCAAAATTTTAGTACTAATCCAAAGCCGCGCCGTTTCTTCGGTTAATGGCAAACTGTGTTAAAATATTTCATTTCTCTTTTTGCGATGTTTTTTTTTTCAATATACTAATTTTCTCGGTCTAAATCATTCTCTATTTTGGTACCCATTTAATAACGATGTGTGTTCATAATTATTTACCTGACAGAAACTTAAATTTGAACAATCGATTCGCTAGTTGAATAGATCCGTTTCCTTTGTATATGTATCAATAATTTTAAACCAAAAATGGTGCTTGTAGTCACAATGTTGTGTTCTAAACAGGTTATGATGTAATCATGAAACATTTTGCCACAATCATCGACAATCTTCATAACATATGAGTAATATCATTGAAAACATCTATTCTTTTTTTTTTCAATAATTTCTCTCTCTCTCTCTCTCTCTCTCTCTCTCTCTCTCTCTCTCTCTCTCTCTCTCTCTCTCTCTCTCTCTCTCTCTCTCTCTTTCCCTCTTTCTTTTTCTTTCTCTTCGCTCTCTTCAATCTACTCATCAATTAACCATCTATGTTTATCTAGCTATCAATCTATTTATAATATATTTCTCCATCTCTCTCTCTTTCTTTCTTTCTTTCTCTCTGTCTGTTTATTTGTCTGTCTGTCTGTCTGTCTATCCATCTGTTCAATGTACTCACCTATTACCCATTTATGATCATTCACTCATCAATCTATTAATTTTATCAATCTATCGCTCCATCTAGCTATGACAGACTCTCTCTCTCTCTCTCTCTCTCTCTCTCTCTCTCTCTCTCTCTCTCTCTCTCTCTCTCTCTCTCTCTCTCTCTCTCTCTCTCTCTCTCTCTCTCTCTCTCTCTCTTCCTTTTGTTGTATCCTGTTTCTTTCTTAATCCCTTTTCTGCGAAACACTCTATCTTTTTATCACACTGTCTCTTCCTCCTTTTTTTATTATTGTTCTTTTCTTTTTTTCTCTACTTCTCTCTCTATATTTTTTTTATTCTCATCTTTTTCAATGTTTTCTATCGATATTTGCGAGGTAGCCCTCCGCTTGAATTTTCCTCTAACTTACTCCTCAAACTTGAAACGTTTAAAAAAATCTTTTTCGAACTCCAAAGTGTGAAGTTATAAAAAAAATTTCGCACCGCGAAAAAGCAAGTTCCCCTCGAAGTGTTTGAAATTTTTGAATCTCAGAGGTGCATAGCATCACACAACCAAAACACCACACCAGGTATGTCAGAGGTGTATTTGATAGCCTCAACTCCAGGTATCTATTTTTTATTTGGGGGAGGTACAATCAGCTCTGGACTCCCGGTCTGTGACATTTGGACTCACAGCATATATCCTGCGCTTACAGTTACCTCCCTTGTGGGATTTTGGTTGCGTTACCAAAACACAAACGCCTCTGGAAAGGTTAACAAATACATAGCGTCCTGGAATTTGGAGGAGACGTGGGCGGAGGAGGGAGAGAAGTCAGGAGAGGGGTTTTAGGGGAGGGGGAGAGGGGAGGTGTAAGAGGCATAGTGTTTGCAATGCGAGTGAGATTTTTATGCATTCTCTATTATTACGAAATTCGTAATGGTTTTAACCCCTCTGAGGGAAAAAAATCATCGTCAACACCTGCTAACAGGGATATGCTTTAAAGTGTAAAATTACTAGACCAATATCACGATGTTTTAATGTTCATTCCAGAAGGCACGGTACAATCATAATTTATCTAGTCATTCAAACATTGTCATTACTAGTTGTATCCGTTTCACCATATTCTATAGCAATCACACTCTTAGATGCCTGAAATATCCACATTATCGCTCAAAACTTGCAAGTTCTTTACAGTTCTTAAACGCTTTTACTGCAAGTACCAACTCATTTTCTCTTTCCTTGATGTTCCTGTTATTGTTATTGCTGTTTCGTTGTTGTTGTCGTTGTTGTTGTTGTTATAGTTGTTGTTGTTGTTGTTGTTGTTATTGTTGTTGTTGCTGTTGTTGCTGTTGTTATTGATGGTGGTGGTATTGGTATTGGTACTGTAGTCATGATGACAACATTCTTGATGTTTTTGAATAACGTTAATCTCTCTCTCTATCTCTCTCTCTCTCTCTCTCTCTCTCTCTCTCTCTCTCTCTCTCTCTCTCTCTCTCTCTCTCTCTCTCTCTCTCTCTCTCTCTCTCTATCTATCTATCTATCTATCTATCTATCCATCTATATCTCTCTCTTTCTCTTTTACTCTCTTTCTGTATTACTCTTCTCAACTTTCCAACCCTTTGCGGCACAGCTGGTATAACCAGATGATGCTATCTTCCACCTAGCACTGTACAAAACCAAGCAGCGCCAAGATGTCCAGGATATACAGATAAGCTTAGCCTCTGGATCTAATTGGCACTACGGCCGATGCTGGACTCCGCCCTTTGTCTTCAACAGAATCTAAACAGGGCAAAGTTTTGATCTACTTCGAGGAAGGCAGTTCTGCGCAACCATTGATAAGCTGACTGAGGTGAAGAGGGTGTGAACTCTGTAACTTTAAAGCCGGAGTTGTTGGTTGATCATCGTAACACCTCCTCCTGAATTGTAAAGTTCCAAATCATATCACACTTTACAGTTGGTGTATTTTTAGTCATTTTCTTCTTCTTCTTCTTCTTCTTCTTCTTCTTCTTCTTCTTCTTCTTCTTCTTCTTCTTCTTCTTCTTCTTCTTCTTCTTCTTCTTCTTCATCATCATCATCATCATCATCATCATCATCATCATCATCATCATCATCATCATCATCTTCTTCTTCTTCTTCTTCTTCTTCTTCTTCTTCTTCTTCTTCTTCTTCTTCTTCTTCTTCTTCTTCTTCTTCTTCTTCTTCTTCTTCTTCTTCTTCTTCTTCTTCTTCTTCTTCTTCTTCTTCTTCTTCATATCATCAACTCGTTTGTCCATAATCCTTTCTACTTTGGATCAATATCTTATCTCAGCCATCGCACAAACCGTTGTGTGACTCTCAAGTCCACGGCTGAAAGATTCCTCCCGGAGATCTTTTAGAGTCATTTATTAAATTCTTTGGGCGCTGGTAAGGTGGTCTGATCAAAGGCTAAACGATCCAAAACCCCTATAAACATTTGCATGATTCTTTTATCGAGGCCTCTTTAAGTATAGATCAAATGACAAATTAACAAACTTGAGCAATGTTTAAACAGAGAAATACCCAAAAACCACTATTTTCAGCCAATCAGCCTATTCAACAGAAATATTAAACAATCCTATCTAACAGAACAAAAAAGTTAAAGACTACAAATCATTTAGACAGTTTACGCAAAGCTAAGGTCTGTTTCGGGAGCGCATTTGTACAAAGACGGCTTCCATGTTGTACTGATCTATTTCATTTCAAACTTCACCAGATTTAGGACAGAGCGTAAAACGCAACAGAAAGGACTTTGTTTAAAGTTGAAATTAATATCAGACACTGTGAATGACACAACCATGTTTTCTACGCACTGATTCACTTTAATTTGACGTCTACAAGTACCGGTACCACCGATGTCGCCGCGGCATACTTCAAGCCGAGGACTTTGCCATTCGGTCACCAGCGTCTCTGAAATCATTCCATTACTAACCCGAGTCACGCCCGCCGTTAAGCCAAACCAGGTTGGTTTATTTTCCAAAGGGCAGGAAGATCTGATCGGGTTTACTGCTACAGTCAAAACTAATTTACTAGGTGGCAATCAGTAATCAAGGTCTGCCTACTGCCTAGCACTACTAGCCTCCACGCAAACGTGCGCACACCCAAACTTTCATACAAATCAGGTATGTTAAGAAAAGGAGAAGAAAGAGGTGGGGGAGGGAATGTGGTACAGGTGTATGTATATGTGAGGGGAAAAGGTGTGTGTGTGGGGGGGGGGGGGGGTTGTAGTGTCATTTGTAGCCTTCTGACCAGGTATTTATCAGAAGAGTAATCGGTAGCGGTACTGCGAGTGAAAACTCTGACCAAACACCTGGACAAACTCTAACCCAACGTGGCAAGAAGATGGATGTTTTGATGGATTTACGCGCCAAACAGAGCTGCAAAATACCAAAGGTAACGAAAAGCCAATTACTGGCAAAGGTCACACATGCCTGTGCTATACTCGATAAACAAGCGGAATCTTTATATTTAGATTTCCCGAGTGAAAAAAAATGGTGGCCTCTTATTGAATTGAAGCCAAATAAGGGGAAATCAGCCTATTCTGTACTTTCCTAATCTATTTAAAGACGTTTTTAAACGCTTATTACAAGGTTAAAAATTCCCACCAAAAGGTACCTAAACATGCACTAGTGTGCGGTAAAACAAAGCTGCTCATTTATTTCAACTTTATAATGTATCTTTAAAGAGATTTGGATATTCCAAAATTACTATTTGTGTTTAATAAATTAATGTAAAATTTGAAAGAAAGATCTTGAGTACTTCTGTGCACCGGTGAATAAAAAGTTTTGTTTTGAGGATTATCTGGTTGTCAATTTAAAAAAAAACAAAACACAACAACAAACCAACCAACCAACCAACCAAAAAAAAAAAAAACAACAGTTAAGCAATGTTACTATTCGGTTACACTGTTTCACTTTCGTATATATTACCATTTATTAAAACTAAGTATTGAATTAATATTTGCCAGCAATTTTGCTAGATTATTTTGCAACACCCTTTGAAACGCTCTTATTTTTCATAGATGTCGTATGATTAAGCTACTTCTCCTAAATGTAAATAACCTATGACTAGGGCAGAAAGCACATTTATTGTTTATCCCGAAGAATTCAAGCATTTTACAACATTGCACAATAGATTCGGGTAAAAAGAGATCGAAACAAAGCAACCACAACCGTTGCATGTTATATGAAAATCAGTTTAAATGCATAGCTGAAAATCAGAGACATGACCTATATAAATTATGCTCTTAAAATAAAAAAAAAAAGCCGAAATAAGTTTTATCAATTATTACCTTCTCAGAAACTTAAGTTTTAGACCTTTAATTGATTTGGCAACTAGCATAAAAGAATGTCCATCGCTTTGAAGAAAACTCAAAATTATTTACAAATTATGCTGCACCTTTTAATTCTGAATAGTCGGTGTGTGTGTGTGTGTGTATGTGTGTGTGTCGGTCAGGAACACGATACCGCATGCTAAGTTTTAGATTTTTGCAGTTTGCAGATTTGTTAAATTGTTATTTCCTTCCTGGCATACAAAAGAAAGAGGACAATTTAAAATAACATTTATCAATGTCAGGCCATAATTGTTTCTTTTCTAGCTTGACGTATTTATGGGTGGCACTGATTTGACACTTGCAGTTCTTAGCTTCACACTTAAAGTCGCATGCCTTTACTTTAACACTCTTAACTCAAGATTTTCTTCTTCTTTTTTTTTTTTTGCATTCGATCCTGTCGCTAGATCTAACTACCTGGCATTTTGTGCTTTGCAGATCTGCAGCCCTTCTTACACGTATATATCACTTTTAGTAGCATGTACAGTTTAACGATGATGTTACCACTGTATGACTTGTTGAAAATAAAATGTGGCTTTCTTTTTAAGAGTATAATGTTTTTGTTGGTTTTTCGTTGCTTTTTTTTTCGAAAGGGAAATAAAGAAAGGGGGTATTTCAAGAACAGATTGGATTATTCTAAAAAGATTATTTTTTTGGCTGCTGAGCTGCTGAGCGCGTCGGAGTAACTTCAGAGTTATGTTTCCCCACTGCATATCGATTCCTGTATGTTGACATTTTAATAATAGTGGCAATGATGTTTATATTTGGAAAACATCTAAGCAAATTTTCTTTTCTTCTCATGTTCTGAGCCGGTTTAGATATTGCCAAACCAGCAAGAAGGAATTGATTTGGGTAAGCATCTGTTCAGGATAGCGGAATTGTAAAACTGCCATTTGGTACCTTTGCTCCAACCAAAGAAATAGAGAAATTTTATAATGATTCAAAAATTTCGTTCAACCTTCTCACATTTTTTCAACCTCTTCATCTATATCTCTTTCTTCTTTTCCTTCTTCATCATCTTCTGATAATTATTAACATTAATTTTCTTCTTCTTCTTCTCCTTCTTCTTCTTCTTCTTCTTCTTCTTCTTCTTCTTCTTCTTCTTCTTCTTCTTCTTCTTCTTCTTCTTCTTCTTCTTCTTCTTCTTCTTCTTCTTCTTCTTCTTCTTCTTCTTCTTACTATTTTCATTATTTTTATTATTATTATTATTATTATTATTATTATTATTATTATTATTATTATTATTATTATTATTATTATTATTATTATTATTATTATCATCATCATCATCATCATCATCATCATCATTATCATCATCATTATTATTATTTTATTATTGTTTAATTATAATATTAAATTTAATTACGAATATTTTTTCCTGATTTCTCTTACTTCATTTTCTCCCTTTTTCTGATTTTTTTTTAATTTAAGACCAGTAACTCTTCATCTTCGACCACAAATCAAACTGTGAGCACATCATGAGCACATCCAAATATTTGCTTTACGATTTCCTTCCAATTTGCTTCCGATTAATCGTAACAATAATGTAAACTGAAAAAAAAGGAAAACACTTGCCGCATTTAGCACAGGTCATAATCTTGATTTACAACCAATGGCCCTTACAAGTTGCTTTTCTGTTTGATCTTGTTTTATTTGCAACGCTCTTTATTTGATCTTGAGGAATTGCGCAGCAAGAAAATTTCAGTTACTGCTTTATGATCTATAAATTTGATCCGTTGAATACGTCTGGTGGAGAAATAGGAAAGCAGAAGTACATATAACTCAGAGAAAACTTCTTTGACGAGTTATATTGCCCCGTGGTCAACAGAGTCTATGCACTCGTAGTTACGATAAGTGTTTGGTCTTGGTGAAAGAGAATCAACATTAGGGGATCTGTAAACTTGAGGGTTATAGTTGATATTATGTTCTTAAACTGCAAAGCCTCCTTCTCCTCATCTCCCTCCCCCATCCCAATCTTTCCGCCGCGACTGTAAGAAAAACTAGCTTTGCTCACCAAAGGCTTATCATTGCTTTGATTCTGTGTGTCTAACAAATCAACAAAGCAAGTCACTGAGTTTGATGTTGTTTATGCCATCGATGAATTACATGATTGACACTTTTCTACCGTTACCGAGTCTAAACTACCTACAAAGCGAAACAAAAACAGCGTCTAAAACGACAAGGCTGTAATAGCTTTGATCAAATTACAGTACCCAGAGAGAAGAAAAAAAAAATGTGCGTCGTCACTGAAAGGGAGTGAGAGTCTGGCGCAGTGACTCAGCTTGTCTGAAACATGCAATGTTTATATGGGCGCGGCAACTCTGTCGGAAATGTATACAAACACGGCATGAACTTTGATCTTTTCAGATTATGCTCACGGGAGAAGAAAAGGTTTAAGTATTGAAAACTTAAAAAAAGAATAATAAAACTAAAAAAAAAAATTTTTAAGTTTTACCTGAAATTAATTATTAGCTTAACAAGTAGCGAAAAGCCACCTTACACTAAAAAGACAAACCACATGAATGCTTCAGGTCTTAGATAAAACTCAGGGACCCGTAAAAAAAGTGAAATATCGTATTTGTCAATTTAATATCTTTATTCCTTTTTAAGATGTTAAATATTAAGGTTTTTTTCAGACGTGCACTCTAAGGATATTTTGACTATGACATTCATGAACTCTTGCATCTAAAAATAAGATAAAATCTTTACTGC
>JAWDGP010003388.1:120000-127500 GCA_033675545.1 Elysia crispata | reverse complement strand
ACGGCGCGCTGCTGAACAGTAAAACTATATCATGCAGCACGTGAATTCCTTTAAAATCGAAATTCAAAATCAATTTTCACAATCTTTAGCAAAGGAGAAGGATATGAGGTGAAGGATAAACGAGCTAGGCAATCTCAGAAACGAAGCGCCAGCAGTAGTAAGAACACCTGCTGTAGTAAATGTAGTAAAACATCTTGACAATGTGCGTCAGGTAACTGAGTACAAGGATGAGCTCTAGACAGGAAGAGGGGTGAGCAAACTTTCGTACAGTCCGCTTTTGCGTCAGAAAGTTTAACACCTTTCAACTTTCTTCAGTCTGTCTCGATTATATATGTATATTATCCATTAATCTCTCTCTCTCTCTCTCTCTCTCTCTCTCTCTCTCTCTCTCTCTCTCTCTCTCTCTCTCTCTCTCTCTCTCTCTCTCTCTCTCTCTCTCTCTCTCTCTCTCTCTCTCTCTCTCTCTCTCTACATATATACATATATATATATATAAATATAAAGTAAACTGTAGAGAGGCGAAGTTTCTAATCGGCGCTGCATGGGGCTCCAGGTGCACTAACAACTGAGAGTTCGTGCGCCCCCTCCCCTTGAGCGATGTCCGTACGGTTGTTTTCTTCCAAATTCAGAGCCCAGATTCTCACCGAAGGTTAGAAAATTAATACCGTAGACCAACGGGAAGTTTGACTCGAAGCTAGGGTTACCAGGCGGTATGTGAGCAAAGGAAGGGGGGAAAAAAAGGTGGGGGGGGGGGGGAGGGAAGGGGTGCATTATCTTAATATTCTATTACAAGCGTTATCTATAATAGGGAGAGGGGGGGGGGGGAATCCTATTAAACCTTGGGCAGCTTACTTAGTTATCGAGTCCAGTAATTGCGGGGGTCACTCGGTACAGGTGAGCTCTGACACCTGGTCCAACCAGAATCATGCCCCGAAAAGCTGCTCAACCAAAACTTATCAAACACTAACCTACGCTGGAGTCGGGCTCAAACCGTGGTAGTGCTTTGCAAATTTTTACGGTAAATGGTTCAGGGGTTTAAAATGGTATGTTAATATATAGTAGAGCCCTTACAAGATTAGCAGTATCGGTATTTTTCGCTGCAGCATGGTTCTACTAACAGAACGCCTTGTTACATCTTCGAGTTAGGCGCTGGAGAATTAGAACTTATTTTTCTTTTTTACGACTATAGTCCAGGGTCCATGAGAACGGATTGATCCAGTTGCGTAGCTACTTCTCCTGTAGATGAGGATGATGATGATGATGATAACAATGATGATAATGATAATGATGATGACGACGACGACGACGATAATGATGATGATGATGATTGATGATGACTTAGATAGAAAAACGGAAGATGATGATGATGTCGGTGGCAACTCAGGTAGCGAGAAATAAGAATATATCGGTAAGATATATGTTATCCCTTAGAATCCACATGATAACACAACACACAGTTTTGGCTAAATGCCTACTTCTAATTAGGAGTAGCTTGGCACCGCTTCTTTCAGCTTTGCTATCACGTTTCAAATGAAAATGTATAAATCGCTGGAATACCAGCGTGTTTAAAAGTTTGTATTTCTTTCCTGTTTCGACAACTTGCATAAATTGACTTACTTAAATAAGATAAATCTATATTCTGAGAAACAGATTTAACATCTGCTTAGCAAATGGGCAACTTTTATAAAGAGTGCACTGGAAATTGCTATCAGAGAGAGAGAGAGAGACAGAGAGACAGAGAGAGAGAGAGACAGAGACAGACAGACAGACACACACACACACACATACACGCACACACATAAAACGAAAGACAGACTAAGAGACATTAAGGAAATAGAGAAAGAAAAGAGTGGACGAATGAGAGAGAAAAATGTATACAGGCAGAAATAGAAAAATGAACGAAACAGACATTTTTATAGTACAGAAGCTGAACGTGTTTGACTGTAAGGAGCTCAAGAATTATAGTTAGATGTATTGTTAGCTAGGCAGGAGGAGAGAGAGAGAGACAGAGACAGAGAGACAGACAGACAGACAGACAGACAGACAGACAGACAGACAGAGAGAGACAGGGAGAGAGAGACAGACAGACACACACACACGCACACACACAAAACCAAAGACAGACTAAGAGACATTAAGGAAATAGAGAAAGAAAAGAGTGGACGAATGAGAGAGAAAAATGTATACGGGTAGAAATAGAAAGATGAACGAAATAGACATTTTTATAGTACAGAAGCTGAATGTGTTGGACTGTAAGGAGCTCAAGAATTATAGATAAATGTATTGTTAGCTAGGCAGGAGCAGAGAGAGAGAGAGAGAAAGAGAGAGAGAGAGAGAGAGAGAGAGTAAAATCAGAGGGTTAGAGTGAAGGAGGATTAAAAATGTTTATACCAAACCTATGACAATATTCAACAATTTTGAAAAAGATAAATCTTAAGTAATGAGAATGCAGGTAAAATAAAGATGAGGGGAAAAGACTGAAAAGGCACGCAACAAATGAGAGAAAAATAACAGCCAAAATTCCTTATACTTTAAAATGAGCGCGTTCTGTATAATGGATGAAAGACTTTATGGTCGGTAAATAACACGAACTTATATATAATAATTATAAAAGTAACAACATCATTCCAGAAAAGTAGGCAAAACAGGAAAGATAGATCATTTAATGAACGTGTCCTCGTGCAAATTTTTTTTCCTCCTAATATTCTTGGGATATGTGAAACAAACGTGAACTAAAACACGGGTGACTTTGTTTAAAAGTGGCGGACAATATAACTCTCCATCAAGCTTTTCTTGTGGTCGGCCATTTCATGTTAAACAGAATTTCTATGGTTATCTTTACCATAACACGGTGTTGAGAAAGAGAAAGAGAGAGAGGGAGAGAGAGAAAGAGAGAGAGAGAGAGAGAGAGAGAGAGAGATATACAGACAGACAGACAGAGACAAAGACAGAGACAGAGAAAGAGACAGAGACAGAGAGAGAAAGAGAGAGAGAGAGAGAGAGAGAGAGAGAGAGAGAGAGAGAGAGAGAGAGAGAGAGAGAGAGAGGCATAATGACGAAGGAGATTAAGGAAATTGGTACATAAGTGATCAATGGGGAAGATGAGGTCGGTTTTTTTTCATTATTTCTAAGTGTAAGTGTTTTATTAGAGCGCGTGAGGGACACTTTAAATCTTTATATGGACATTAATTGTTAGGATATCAAAGGTGCGAGTTTTTGGGTGACATGAGTGAGCAGCCTATAGGAGCTATGAACATGAAGCAGTCGAGAGAAATGATGAACGTTTGTTGCGAAGATCTACGTAAAGCTCATACTTACGACCATAAAATATACTTGCAACAAACTTTGTTTTCTTTGTTGTTAAGGAGCGCCTTGCATGCTACATTTTTCATTTAGATAGATCGCTATTAATTTTGTCCAGAGACGAAAATATAATAATGGCGGCAAAATCTGAAATCGGCCCTTTTACACGAAAACTTTTAACCTTTTCAGTCTAAAATAAAAATAAAACTGTGTCAAATATAAACGCATCCAGGTAAATCATATGACAAATTGATAAAAAAAAAAAAAAAAGAATAGACTGAGTGTGAGGAAGATTTATTGTTATTAATTTCTAATGCTGAATTACATCTTAAGTGATTTGTGTCCTTTGACAAAAATGTCGAGTGCGTTATAAAAAAGAGCAACCAAAAAATAAAGTGCAATAAAGAAGCACACATTTTTAACAACTGACGAATAAAATGGCTAAAGCAGTGCCACAAACTGATTTAATGCTTTCCAGTGTAAATTTGAAGCAAATAAAATAGTTGTAGAGATAAAATATGCCTCACGTTTTCTTAAAACCAATTTGACAGTGTGCCATTGCCTTGGATTAATTGTTTCAACCAAGTGGTTTAGATATAATTCTCTTCATGATGGCTATTGTCCTAGCCAAAACAGAGTTTGTGGGTAAAACCAACTATACACACATAATGCGCGAGAATAAATGTAAAACAACAACAACAACAACAACAACAACAACAACAACAACAACAACAACAACAACATCAACAACATCAACAAATAAAAAAAGACATTTTTCAGCGGTCTGAAAGTCAGAATAAACATAGTATTATAATTGATCATGTTTACTCACTCGTAAGTCTTGGGGTATGTTTTGTTTTTGGTAAGAAGTTGCTGGGGATTGAAGATGGCGGGTTCGGCCGAGATGGCCAATCGTTTGGTCCGTTCCTCTTTGAGGACAGGCCCGCAGCCAGCGCCCGGCGAGCTGCCATTGGTTAATAATCCGGGGCGGCCTTTGCTCGCAGGAGATAGGAATGTTAACCCGGATGGTCTCGCCTGTGGTACGGGGTTCCCCTGAAGTCTTGATCTTTGCGGGGAGTTTGGACCTGCCCCAGTGGCAGATGGCAGAATGGAACGATACTTGTCTAGCTCTGTCTGAAGACGCTATTGGTGCCCGAAGGTAAGCCCACAAATCAGCAGTGTAATGTGAAGAGAAAGAGGATGTGAAATGGTTCAAGAGAGGTTACATAGAGGGAGAGAATAATTGTCCGTGTTGTTTTGCGAGGTAATTGAGGTTTGTGAAATAATGTCACCAGTGGGCGTGCACAGGCAAAACAGAATCTAATGGTTTGAAATACTTCATTGATTTATTAGAATTTCATGAGAAGACGTGATTTAGAATTTGAAGTGGGTTTTGTTTTCAGTGTATTTCTAAGTATTTCGCCCTTTCCCTTCAAACTTTGTTTGTCTGTCTTTTTCTTTTTCTGTTCCTTCTTACTATTTTGTCATTGCATAGTATTGATACAAGAAAGAGAGAAGGGGAGAGTGAGAGAGACAAAGAGAGAGAGAGAAGAGGGGAGAGTACGAGAGAGAAAGAGAGAGAGAGAGAGAGAGAAGGGGAGAGAGAGAGAGAAAAAGAGAGAGAAGCGGGGAGAGTGAGAGAGAGAGAGAGACAGACAGACAGACAGACAGACAGACAGACAGACAGACAGACAGACTGACAGACAGATAGAGAGAGTTATTTGAATGTGCAGATATACATGACAAATTGCTTGTTAAATCTGAAAGTACTAAAAAATTAGCAGTTCTTGCGTTGATAGATATGTAAACTCAATTCATTACATAGCTGCAAGTACTTTACTGTTGCTCAAGGAAAATATCAATAAGAATTGATTGTTTTTGGCGTTAGCAGTCTCAAAAATGTTTAAGTTAGAGGTTATGGATAACACTGTTTTCATCTACAATTTATTTATGTTCTTTTTTTTCGATTGGCTTGCTTTAGAGAAAGAAAGAAAGAAAGAAAGAGTATGCATGAGGAAGACATGGGAGATGAAGAGGGACCAGTGTGTAAGAGAATTGAAAATGTTGAGAAGTGTGCACAATTATTTTAGAGTACATGTCTATGTGTGCGTATCTAATACCTAGATAGGCGACATCGACACTTTCCTCTCTATGAAACAGAATGTAAGAAGTGAGAAAAAGAGAGAGGAAAAGATAGAATAGAACGATAAGGAGAATATACGTGTAACAGCGAGTGAAGTGCTAAGTGGGCGTGTCTGTGAAGGTGTTAACTCCGCCCACCTGGATGAGTGACTCCTTCTCGTCCAGCTCGCCCTCCAGCTCGTCTATGAGGGAGTCTCTCTGTCTCAGCTCCTCAATCTTCTCCTGCAGGGCTAGCTGCAGGTCGCGGAGAGTGCCCATCACCATGGTGGGCGGGGACACCCTCCCTCAAGGTCAAGGTCAACGTCTCGCCGAGGTCACGCGGTCAAGCGATGGTCGAAGTGTGTTGTCGATATATCCGTTCGAATGTTCATTATTTTATTTTATTTTAGAAGGCAAGGATACGGGTGATCGTGTCACAGTCTACTACATGTCGTCAAGTTATCTCGCCGTTGAATCCGTTTTGAAATTCAAAGAATGTAACAAATGTTTTGCTCACGAGAGCAAACCTTTGAAATTAAAGAATAGATAAAATTAAACAAAGCCTACTTAACAATATCAACTTTTTTCTTTCCACTTCATGTTGATACATCACTTGTATTATTATTATTATTGTTATTATTATTATTATTATTATTATTATTATTATTATTATTATTATTATTATTATTATTATTATTATTATTATTATTATTATTATTATTATGATTATTATTATTATTATTATTATTATTATTATTATTATTATTATTATTATTATTATTATTATTATTATTATTATTATTATTATTATTATTTTTATTGTTATTATCATCATCATCATTATTTTTATTATTATTATTTTTTTTTTTTAACGGAAAATAACACATTCGGCTTCAGGCTTGCGTATACACAGCTAAACTAGCAAAGCTGCTCATTGGTCTCACCTGGTACCATATCTCATCGCGTTCACATTGTTCGAATAGTAACCTTCAATGAAGTCCGCTCTGCAACACTCTATCATGCATAGCGATACAGGTAAACAATCAGTTTCAACAACACTAAATATTGCCAATAATAAGCCCATCTACTAGATCGATCTTAAAGCCATAGGAGCGCCCTTGGCAGACAGAGATTAGAGCGCCCGCGCGAATTTTCCGTTAGGATCTTCTTCGTGGGTTCAAGCCCTAAAACATCGATAGCCGTGGGTTGGGTTTAATCTCTACAGCCTCGCCCTGCTCGACGGAGGCTTAAATTTGAAATGAAAAAAAACTGCCTGAAATCGCTTAATGGTTGGTGCGTTTTATCAAACAAGAATCATACAAACATGAATAATTTTCTACTAGCTAAGACAGGAAAACTTGAAATCACGCTCTAATAAATCAAGGTTATTTTGTTATTGGAAAAGCTAGCCTTAACTTCAACTTTTAGCGCAAAGAATAACAATTGAAATAGTAATGGGGTTCATTTATTTAATGTTTGGGTTTTTAGTGTTTAACAACAAGCAATCAGTGAGACTTGAAGCTCAGACAAATTTTCAAGAAGTTCTAGACTAAACATGGAATGAAATCATGTCTGTAAATTTAACCAAAGCATCTTGTTATCCCGTGGAAATATTCTACATCACAGGCTTAGAATACTAATAAAAGCCTTGAAACAAGAGATCGTTCATCATCTTTATCAGACTCTAATTTATGAAATCCTTTTTTTATCTGTTTGTTAAATTTTCTGCATTCATTGATTCTAAACAAGAGCAACAATAACAAAGACCGGTAAAGGAAGTGAAATTTTCTCTCGCAGAACAGAAGAGTTCTTAAGTTACCCGATACCTAACATTGTGACATTCAATCCTCGTTTGGAGTTGTGAAATAAAGTAAGTGCAAGATTCAATTCCAGAATTCTTAAATTTCGCATTATAAAAACAGAAAGGTTAAAAAGGCTGATAGAATATAAAATAGGTCAATCTGAATGCTTGCCATTCCCGCATTCAAAACTCTTCGCTGATAAAATAAAAAACAACTAAATAGATACAAACAATACCACTTAAATGATGACCTAAGTTTAAAATATATACGGAAA
>JAWDGP010003388.1:97500-117500 GCA_033675545.1 Elysia crispata | reverse complement strand
TTTGAAGCATATAAAAATGACTAGTCTTTCAGCAGGAAAAAGTTAAAACTTATTCGATAATTTGTAGAATTTTGGACCAAGTGTGAAAAAAAAGCGTTTGAGAAGAGTAAATTTGGTCTCAAACTCTCTACTATCTATTGTAGCTTTGCATAAAGTTTTCGAGAAACTTAGGGGACGTGAAACTAACTTAAGACCTCAAATTGAGTAGAATGGAATCCCGACGAGTCACGTGACAGACCATGACGCATACTGGCTAGGCATGACAATATTTATCATCCCAATATGGTTTTACCAGGCCGTGCCCTCATGAGGAAGAGGGGGGAAGGGCAGAGATAAAAAGGCAGTGAGACTGATGGGTGCAGAGAAAGAGAGAGAAACAGAGACAGAGAGAGAGAAAGAGAGAGACAGAGAGACAGAGACAAAGAGAGAGGGAGAGACAGAGAGAGAGAGAGAGAGAGAGAGAGAGAGAGAGAGAGAGAGAGAGAGAGAGAGAGAGAGAGAGAGAGAGAAAGAACGAGAGGGAAATAAACAAAAGCATGGGAATGTGATTGATTGATTGCCGATTGTTGCTCATTTTCTGATCAGCCAAAAGCCGTAGTCTGAAGGCTTCAACATAACCAGTGATTTTCGTATTAGCAACAACAGCCAGAATTAAGCGGCTTGGTTTTACACCTGTCTCTGCTGATCGGCCACCACGCAAGCCAAATGTTCTGATACCAAGATACTCAAGAAGCGCTAGGTCTGGATCCATTCTTCCAAAGAACCTAGAACTTGAGAGATATGAGTTTCAAAATGGAATTAGATCTATGTTCCTTTTCATTATACGCCACTTGACAAATACACAGGGCGAATTATATTTATGGCTCCGTGAACGAAGCGGATGACTGCAAAAACCGGATATCTGCACTAGCACCATCTTTCCAATTTTAAACTGTTTTCTCCATTAATATTTTAATATCTGTGCTAGTATTCGTTTCAAAATTGGAATTTTTTTTATGAATCCCATAACCAAAAGACGTAGACATCTGAGAGTAACATATAATTTCAAAATTATGAGGATATCGGCTTCTATCAGGGCAATCAGTCCATTATGATTATACTGTTTCAATAATGTCTGGGTTATTAAAAAAAATCTTCGATGTCATTAAAAAATAAATTCAAGAAACGCAGTATGTGTCGCTATGATCTCTTATTCATACTGCAGCCTCGAAAGGTTCACCTTTTTTCAGCGTTACCCGCAAAAAATAACTCAAGAATAAAAAAGTAAGGGTAGAAATTACCTTTCATGAAATGTTACTTTGTCCACGTATATGAAACTGAGCGACGCGGGTGCCAAGAATTACGATTAATACTTTAACAACTTATTGGCACTAAATCTACTATAGTCACTCTTACTCGTCCTCCTGTTACTACTACTACTACTACTACTACTACTACTACTACTACTACTACTACTACTACTACTACTACTACTACTACTACTACTACTACTACTACTACTACTACTACTACTACTACTACTACTACTACTACTACTACTACTACTACTACTACTACTACTACTACTACTACTACTACTACTACTACTACTACTACTACTACTACTACAACAATTACTACTATATCTACTACTACTACTACTACTACTACTACTACTACTACTACTACTACTACTACTACTACTACTACTACTACTACTACTACTACTACTACTACTACTACTACTACTACTACTGCTGCTGCTGCTGCTGCTGCTGCTGTGCTGCAGTTGTTGTTACTAATAGATGCGACTACGCAACTAAGAGCTTAATATTGTATGTTGAATGCCATGAAATTATATTCAGTGATTTTTCTTAATTTTTGTTTTAATTTAGACATCAATTTGTAACCGCAGCACGAAACCAGGAACAATGATCTTTAGAGCCGTTTTTATACTTCTCAACCGTAAACACAAGGACATAATTATGGGGGTTGAAATTCTTACGACCAAATCACTTCCGAATATTGCACTATCCGTAATTTTATGTAATATTTGAACAAGCAACTAAATGCGAGATAGTACTTCTTAGCAACATTTACAGTTTATATAAATACCAATTACGATGGGGAAAGTCCACCCAGAAATGCACAAATCGAAGAGAAGAAGAAACCAAATTGTATCCAAAACTTCCAGTCAGAATATTATACAGGTAATAGGGGAATGTTGAGAATTTGCTGAAGCTATTTATCCGCTCCTAAGATAGGCGCGGGTGGCTAGTCAGAATATCTAGTCACTAGACGGTGAGAAGGTGAGAGTCTGAATGAAACAGTCTCGAGTCTCAACTCTCAGCTCTGAAGTCTGTCAGCGACAGTAGCGCGCGCATCTCGTCACGCACATCCTGTACATAGCAGAAGAGCAGATCTAGCAGCAGAAGCAACCAAGGTAAGCCAAGATCAACACTGCATTCTTGGGTCTGCGGCGGCAAGGGGGAAAACTCAGCCAGTTATCCGCTTAGCGCTAAGTTTCCACTCTCACCTTTGCGCCGGTATCAACACAACTAGGCTCCAGAGAAACGCTGTTTCTGAGCATCCATTGCTACACACGAGTATGTACAGTGTGGTCTCAACAAACATTTTCCTTGATAAAGTAAAAAATTTAGTTTTACATACTTTACAAGGGCGAGAAAGAAAAGTATTTCTGCGTAACTGTTGACTATAAAGAGGACTGAAGAATGTTAAGAAACAGTAGCACATACAGTCATACGAGCGAGTGATTAAACAAAATGCTTTAATAGATTCGAGCTTTAATAGATATTAAGTAAAAAGTTTCCGAATGGAATAAAATCACATAAGCACATCTGTAGGACTTCATTAACAACTGAAGTAAAGCCGTTCCATTTACGTTGTTGGTTTACTATCAAGTTAGATATTTGTCTTCAAAATTTCTTAGATAGTACAATCTATTTGTTGCAATTCCTGGGCAAGACCCATTTCTATTTTTGTGATAGTTAATTTATATAATATAAAATAATTTTATGTGTGTGCACGTATGAATATATATATATATAAAAAGAGAGAGAGAGTGTGTGTGTGTGTATATGTATAAATATATATACATGTGGGTATACATCGATCTTATTTTTCAAGTAAGTACAACAGGTAACGCGCTCAACCAAAGGAGCTAAGAGGTATAATAAAGTTGTATTTACATAATAACTTATATAGGCCCATTCATGACATGCATGTTACGAGCACTGCATTGGGCTCTCTTTTTTCAATACCTCTTTTCTTTCGTTTCATCTTTCAAACATTTTTTAATGCTCAGAAGTTTTCTTCATAAAAAAAGTAACCATTTCCTCACCCAACAACGATATTCCAACGGGCGTGCCCTGTGAGTTCACATTTGGTTTACAATAATTATTACATTAAGATGATGGTAAGTGTTAAGGATTATCGGTCAAGAGGAGTCTAAGAGCCTGCATACAACCTCCAAAGATACTTTTAATCAATACTGTTTCATTGTTGCCTTAAAACGAAGAGTAAGCACGATTAATAACTCATGTTGCAGATGAAGACACGCTGACGTAACATCCTAATGGAAAATGCTTTGAACTTCATAATACAAGAGGAGCATAAGAGAGATAAAGGTAGATGGAGAGATAGAGAGAGAGGGAGGGAGAGAGAGAGAGATAGAGAGAGAGAGAGAGAGACAGAGAAATTATAGCATAAGTTAATTTAGGCTCTCGAAGTTAAATTTGGGGAGCCCCGTAGTTCCATGCGTTTTACAAATTACAACAAGGTCCTCATTTGAAAGATTAATTTATAAGTTATTATCTAGATCTAGTTTCAACCAGCATTATTATACGTTGCCATGAAACAAGATTAAATTCAAAGTTGATTAGTGCTTCTCCAACTTCCCAGTTTGAACAGACCCTACCGGGGATCTGGGGGGAACACATTTTCGCCCAATTAGCAGCAATGTATAGCAGTCACGTTCCTCAGTGCAACGCGCATAATGCATTCCAAAGAGAGCGAGATGCTACGCCAGAAATCCCATTGACTAAAACATCGAATCTAGTTGGTAAAACGGCGTCGAGTTGATTCAGCATTGTGTAATGATATTTGACAATAATTGTGAAATTAACGCAACTCTAAATTACGAACGGTTTTTTTTTAATTATAGTTATTATTATTATTATTATTATTATTATTATTATTATTATTATTATTATTATTATTATTATTATTATTATTATTATTATTATTATTATTATTATTATTATTATTATTATTATTATTATTATTATTATTATTATTACATTATTATTATTATTATTATTATTATTATTATTATTATTATTATTATTATTATTATTATTATTATTATTATTATTATTATTATTATTATTATTATTATTATTATTATTATCATTATTATTATTATTATTATTATTTTTTTTTTTTTTTTTTTTTTTTTACAGGAAAAAGTGTTCCTGATGAACGTATCTGAATAAATAATTGATTGTGTCAGAGAAAGCTAAAATAATGTTTTGTCTAACCCGAACTATTACTCCAGTTCCTGCTTTAGAAGAGATTTTGCATCAGCCCAGCCCCTGAACGAGTTATGAAACAAACAGTTTATTAAGTATAAAACTAATCTAGAGTTCCCTATGGCTCGCTGTAATAAGTATTGCTATGGGAAATAACTTCTCGTACAAGGACGTTTAAATCAGTTCATTTAATTATCATTTTTATTTGCATTCTTCACATCACTGTCAAAAACAATCTTTCTCGTACAAGCGAGGTTTATCGGTTTAAATTATAAAACTTGCTACAGACAATGAATAATCCATGTAATTCGAACTTATTTAGAAATTGAGTATTTCCTTTCAATATTATTTTGTCTTATGTAACTTATCTTCTCTTTAGTCAGAGCTGTTTGTGTCTGTTTATCAGTGAAGGCAATTAAAAGATAGGCTAATCGGTATGGTCTGTCTTTAGCATCATTTAGACATAATAATATATCTTGATTAGTTCCAATACTGAGAAGAAAACAGTTCGAGGAATAACGAAGAAAAAAAACTGCAACCATGATCAAGCAAAATAGCGGGATAAAACCTGACATGGGTTTTAGACAAAGGCTTTTGGCATTGTTTGCGGTCATCGCAAAATCCACAGCATGTATTATTTTATAAGTCCATAGAGCCGATGACAGAAATAGCCAAACAATAGAAGAAAATCTTTATGTCAAGTTCTCTGCGTCATAATACCTCCCACGTATGAAAAAAAAAAAAAAAAAGCTTCACGAAGCAAATTAGAAAATAACAATAGTTGTATAAAAAGCCTCTATCTGGAGGTGTTAGTGAAATATCTAAACCAGCAAAAAATTCAAACAAACAACAAACACGTACAGGAAAGGAGCTGGATCAGGAAGTACGAAGACTGAATCAGGGCCGCAAATTTAATGCAATCAAACGATAGAACACAAAAACTTGGGTCAGAACTAAAGCGTTCTATGACGAGGTTTGTTATTATTTCAGCCATTGTAAAGAGATCGATACGGATATGTGACAGAAGTAATTTACACTGAGATAGTAATAAGTGCGATGCATATGGGGTTCGAAGAAATCATTATACTAATTCACACTTTGAAATGTGTTTCATCAGATAGACAAACCAGTAAATCAAAAGAACATCAGGTCTACATAATTGTTAGAGTATAACAAATTGGCTCAACGGAGGTTTTAGACAATAGATCAGTATGGATTTAGATCTTAGCAACATCGATGGCCTATCTGCTAACTTGTCGTAAATTTTCATGTGGCAAAGGTGCCAATGAATATATTTCTTTTGATCTGGTGTAGTTGCTGCCTATATCTTTCCAAGATGACCGAATAATTTGATATTGTTCGAGATTCTAATAGCCTTATGTTTCATACAGCTTAGGAAAGACAACTGTTTTTACAAATTACCTATTTAAGAACTGATTTTGTGCGTGTTGATCGACCAATTCATTAGTATCTAGCTATGGTTAAGAAAATTAAAAAAAGGCCTGGAAGAAAAAAAAATACCACTGAATGTTATTGAATATATCTATCATATACCAATTGAATGCTTAACTCAGCATAGCGTCCTTAGTCGCAAAGACTGGGAATAAAGATTGGCTAAGAACTTTACGATGCATCGTAGCCCATGCATAAAGCATTGGCTCAAGATCGTCGGATGGCGATTTCACGTTTATTTATTAATAAGGCCCATAATCCACAGTTCTTCAAGCTTTATTATGAGGTCCAGCTTAGTCCTACAAATTCTGCTATAAATGATGTTTCAGCTGAGGTTTACATAGAGCTCAAGCTCCGTGCCTTTAATCAACTCTTCTGAATGTCTTGTGCACATGATGCTGCTCCGGATTTATTGATTAACAATCCATTTTTTTTCTTTTGGTCCAAACAAAAATCTCACAAAACAATTTTCAAAGAAAGGAAGAAGAGGAGAGAAATTCAGCAGATTAAGGCAAGCAACCGCTCGTTACTTCTGAAAATAATAAGAAAAAAAAAGGTGGTAGATGTAACAACAATTTTTTTTTTTTTTTTTGAAAAAATCCTTTTTCAAGAGTCACGATCCAATGGTCGGTGGCTTGCTTGAATGGTCAGAAAAGAAAGAGAGAGAGAGAGAGAGAGAGAGAGAGAGACAGACAGACAGACAGACAGACAGACAGACAGACAGACAGACAGACAGAGAGTGAGTGAGAGAGAGAGAGTTAGTGAGAGAGAGAGAGAACGAGTGAGAGAGAGAGAGAGAGAAGAAAGATATAGAGAAAAAGAGATTACATGTGGATATGTGTTTAAACAAAACTTAAACATTCTAATCATAACCATTATATATTATCATGAATAAAAAATATTTGGCGCTTTACTGGTGCTTTTATTACAAGGCTCTTATTAATTAAAAAGAAAAAAAAAATATATATATATATATATATATATATATATATATATATATATAATTATATAAGATCTCATAATCAGCGCCACCCCCCTCCCCCCCCCCCAACCCCCTCCCGCCACCCCTTTTTTTCCGTTTTTTTTTTTTTTTTGTTGTTGTTGTTGTTTTTTGTTTTTCGTAGCTACCTATCCACAAGTGGAGACGTGACATGTGAAACGTAGTTGCAGCATCTTCCTGATTTTAGTTCAATTTTTTTTTTCTGAATATCGAGAACACCCTCTCAGTTTGCTTATTTATGGCGGCCTTGTACAAGATAAATGAATTTTTACGAGACGTTATCATGATAATAGTTTAGATAGAAGTTTACTCCCGAACAGGTCACGACATAAATAAACCACGGTTTTCCTCAGCGCGTCGTTACGCCAATCTTTAAGTTCCGAGAAAAGCATGTGTACTTTCAGTATAAGTTACAGCATGTGAATTTTCAGTATAAGTTACAGCATGTGTACTTTCAGCATAAGTTAGAGCATGTGTACTTTCAGTATAAGTTACAGCATCTTTCAGAGATTCATGCTTAGCTCAACGCTTTTTTTATCTTCTGAAACCCGAGAATTTGCCTGGTTACAATAATTATTATTTGAAATAAAAGTATTCTCTTAATATCTAGTCTCAGTCATGATGCTAATGTCATCATTTTCCCCCCATCTAGACGTGAATATTGAAATAGGTGCGGGGATTGAAACTTTAGAATCTCTCTTCAGTTCAGAATCATTTGATCTCTATTGCAAACCCCAACATCAGCCCTATTGCCTAATGAAACAACCTATTCTTAAGGCTAATTTATCAAACCTCATGAGTTACCTGTTAAGCGCAGATTCTACTGCATAGAAAAGGAGTTGGAATTAGAGATTACTCTTAATGTATAATTTTCAAGTTAAATACTTCAAACTGCTTGATTGAATAATAAGTATAATTTATCAATTTGAAATACTGACAAACAAAGCAAAAAATAGACATTTTCAGCGGTTCGTTTTCAATAAATGTACTGTAAAAATATATTCTTTTATCAAAACAGCTGAATCCACTAAACGAGGCTCTCTTAATTAAATAAATCGATATTTGTTAAGTCCAGAGCAAGACTAAAATTTTGAGGTAAAAAAATGATGGCACAACAAAAAGTTAATTGCACAACTCCATCATTCTTTTTCTATTTCGTGAAAAAAAAAAAAAAAAATAAAAATAAAAAAGTAGAGCTCACTCGAGCCGTTTGACGGGAAGTGTGTAGCGAAATGTGGTGTAGACACAATGTTGTCTCAACCAAAACCGTTATTGAGATTGTTTTTCGGTTGTCCAAGGCCAATGAAAGCAGTTCCAGAGGGTATAATAGGCGAGCGGCAGTGACTATCCCAACAACAGCTGTGAACAGTTCTCTTATTTCAGGAGTCGGGGTGAGAAGAAAAGAGGGGCAGGAATGGGGGGGGGGGGGGGGTTAGTTAGTAAGTGACGTTGTTTGGGCGTCCTAAGATGTTTTTTGTTTGTTTGTGAAGGCAGGGAGTTCTGAAGGCTTTGGTGAGTACCACAGCACTACAGGGCTGTAGAACACTAGGTCAGGTCGGGTAAGTCTACAAAACAGCGGAACATCACTCGAAGTATATGTAAAATCTTGATGGCAGACTACGTTTTACATTGTACTGGTCGAGTACAATATAGTTGTCTAGTTTTCAGAAGCAAGGTACCAAGGAAAACAGCGCAATCGATAACTAAAGACACCTGAAGTGAGTGAAGTCTACGGAATCGCTTTATACGCTTTGTTTTATAGGCAAAAAAAAGCCTCATAAAAACAGAGACTATATAAAGTTAACAAGTCTAGAAAAATGAGAATAAAGACAAAGCAAGAGAAAGATAAGAAAGAAAATAGACAATGATGATGATGATAATGATGACAATGAGCACGGTAATAATGATAATGCTGGTGATGATAGTTTTAAGACTAGCTGTATGTTAGAGGTATAAAAACCCATTATTATGAAATGTATTAAAAGCTCAACAAGATTATAACTATTTTGTGAGTTTAGACAGGCCGAGCCGTGAGGCAGGGAGGCAAAGCGGGGAAACCCGGGGTTTGACAGACAGCTATGATAATGATGATCATGATGTTGATGATAATTGTGATGATGATGATCACAATAATAATGATAATAATAATAATAATAATAATAATAATAATAATAATAATAATAATAATAATAATAATAATAATAATAATAATAACAACAACAACAACAACAACAATAATAATAATAATAATAATAATAATAATAATAATAATAATAATAATAATAATAATAATAATAATAATAATAATAATAATAATGATGATGATGATGATGATGATGATGATGATGATGATGATAATTATGATAATAATAATAAGAAGAAGAAGAAGAAGAAGAAGAAGAAGAAGAAGAAGAAGAAGAAGAAGAAGAAGAAGAAGAAGAAGAAGAAGAAGAAGAAGAAGAAGAAGAATATTTATGATGATACTGAAAACGGGAATAATAATAATAATAATAATAATAATAATAATAATAATAATAATAATAATAATAATAATAATAATAATAATGGTGATGATTAATTTTAAAACTAGTCGCAAAAGGTTAGAAACCCCATAACTATGAAATCTTTGTAAAAACCCCAACAAGATTATATTAGGCGTGTTTAGTCAGGCCGAGCTGTGAGGCGGGTAAGTAAGCGGTGAAACCCGCGGTTTGACAGACAGGTACAAGCCCTGGCAAAGATCCACTTAGTGTTGGAGTATCCAAATCCACATCTGGAGAAGGATTGCCTCAGGCCACAGTAACTAACCTCGGACGCGGATGTTAGGAGCGCGAGAGTGAGTAAATTATGTTCGCTTGCCGGAGAGATAAACGGGTGTTGAGCCTCAATGTAATGGTGAATCAAAACTAATGGGGTGAGTGCGAGGGGCTGGGAGAATATTTGTAGGTGTACTAGCTGTTAACATTTTTGGGAAGGGATTCGCTTTAAGTTACCCTTAGTAATAGAGAAATTGTACACAAACTTAGGTGTTAGTTGTGTTGACAAACTGAGAGAGGAATGCTTGTTGAGGCTAAAGGGTGATTTAAAAGATACGCAGGAGCTGAAAGACATTGAGATTGGAGGTTTGGTTATTTTGTTTCTTCTTGTTTGATATCGCTTGACCACATAACGATTAACGTTCTGTTGAACAAGTTGGCTTTTCAAGCTTATACGACCGCTAAAAAAGAAGGAGCAAAAGGTGTGGCTCACAACTCATACACAAACGATAATGTTGTAATGTTGGAACCGGCGAACTTAGTGCTTGTCGATATCAGGGCGGACACACTAACCATACAACCACCGACGCTCCTCAAAAATCGTGAATAATAATTTTTAAAGGAAAAAAAAGAAGAAATAAACAAATTATTTTCTCAAAGAACGGGAAGAGAAAAGGGGAAAGGGATATGAGGGAAATGTAAGGATTTCCAAAGATTAAAGGTTTATAAAGGAAAAAAACTGAAAAATATTAAATGAATGAGAGTGAGAGAACGTGAGCGAGAGAGAGAGAGAGAGAGAGAGAGAGAGAGAGAGAGAGAGAGAGAGAGAGAGAGAGAGAGAGAGAGAGACAGAGACAGAGAGAGAGAGTGAGAGAGAGAGAGAGAGATTATTTTTGTAATGGTTGTTAGGTGGAAAGTTAATAGCTCTATGCAATCACCGAGTTAGGTCGAAAAGTAGACGTGTGAGTTATAGAATCCACGCGACGAGCGCTTCAATTTGGTTTGTGAAACCGAGAGAGAAGATCGGGCGTAACAAGGTACGCGCTGGAGTTTACGATAAGCTGAGTGACTCTATGTTTGAGGAACAGGCTGTGGGTAAAAAGGCTAGGTTTATAAGGACGGAAAGGGAACGCCAAAAGGTAGAGGTAGAAGAATAAAGAGGACAAAAATCTTTCAGAGGTGAAAATACAAAGGGTGAAAACGACGAAGGGAGATTGCGGCGGATATGTGTGTGTTTGTTGTGTGTGTTTGTGTGTGAGAAAAGGGACTGAGAGAGATACATAGAAAGGAAGAAAGAGAGAGAGAGGGAGAGAGAGAAAGAGAAAGAGAGGGAAAGAGAGAAAAGATGGCCGAAGAGAACTTTGTGAGTTAGTTATTCATCTTTGACAATAAGAGAGAGGGAGAGACAGACAGAGACAGAGAGAGAGATAGATAGAGAGAGAGAGAGAGAGAGAGAGAGAGAGAGAGAGAGAGAGAGAGAGAGAGAGAGAGAGGAGTTAAATTTAATAGAATAGAAAAATACATAAACACACAGAAAAGTCAAAAGAGGGGCGAAAAAAAAAAAGAAAACTGTAAAAGAGGAAGAGAGAAGAGAGGGGAAAAAATGAAGATGACAACACAGCTTTCATTATCTTATCCAGCAGGCGCACTGCATTCCACAATCATGCAAAAAAAAAAAAAAAAAAACACTACATCCTACAGAGAAAAATATTATTGATGGATGAACTATCAACAAAACTTTTGCATTATCCCCCTGTGCGCTCGGCAGGTGATGAAGCCCAAAAATACAATAATTGGCTGTCTTGGTGACTCCAACTTCCGTAACCGAAGAAAAAAATTAGTTTTCCTCCCCTCCCCCCTCCTCAATCTCACTCTCTCTCTCTCTCTCTCTCTCTCTCTCTCTCTCTCTCTCTCTCTCTCTCTCTCTCTCTCTCTCTCTCTCTCTCTCTCTCTCTCTCTCTCTCTCTCTCTCTCTCTCTCTCTCTCTCTCTCTCTCTCTCTCTCTCTCTCTCTCTCTCTCTCTCTCTCTCTCTCTCTCTCTCTCTCTTCTCTGCCCTTCTCTTTTCTCTCTTGCTCAAAATTCTGAGGGGCAAAAAAATGCCTTTTCGGTTGGTTTGTTTGTTTGTTTGTTTGTTCAACAAATCTAACTCTCTAACTGTTTCTAAAATACAACGAATGCCTACCTGTGATTTTCGTACGATTTCTTTTTTTTTTTTTTTTCTTTTTAAAATTTAGCCCCGTTTGCTTCGTTATTTTAATTAATTTAAAAATAATAAAAAGAAAAAAAAGCACACATCTCATAAAGCTTATCCCGGCCTCAGATATAAATGTTTCATCAGCTCTCCCGACAAGATAAAAATATTATGTACATCACTGAGTAACTTTGAAATGCATCCTTTTTTAAATCGAATTCTATCCGTATCTTTCTTCAAAAAAAAAAAAAAAAATCAAGTATGGTTAATTTGCCAATTCTCACTCATGTGATTTAAAAAAAAAAAAAAAAAAAATCAAGTATGGTTAATTTGCCAATTCTCACTCATGTGATTTAAAAAAAAAAAAAACTAGTGTGGAAAATATAATAAGATAAGCTGTTCGCTATAATTTTTTCCATGCGTTTCTTGTTTTATATAAGCCCGTCTAAAATGGAGACTCAGGATTTTTGCATTATGCATGATTTTTTAGCTTAAGACCCCGGCGAACCAAGTTCAGAAAATGAAGCCCTGAACTCACCTACCGGCTGTGAGGGATTCAAACCCTAGTGTCGGTACCTTCAGCATATCAGGACGAAAGCTCTAACCCAACAGCCACTGCTGGCGGTCTTTTTCCTTGTATAAGGCGCCCTATGTTATTATTGCCTCCCTTGGCTAGAGGAATTTCGAGCCGCCGTATTTTTTGGTAATTAATGTTTGAGTTAAAAAAAAGTAGCGCTGGAAAAATTTTGAAGATAGCTTTATCATTAAATTACATTATAATCTAGTGTAGGTGTGGATGTTGCAAAGATAAATTAATAAATAAATAAAAAATAAAGTAAAATAATCTCTGAAGTGTTGTTCCATATGCAAAATAAAAATTAAAAAAAAAAAAATAAGAAAGGTAGGCGATGAATTTGTAAAAGATAAATTTAAAATATAGGTGAAATTGAGTAAAATGCACTCTTAGCAGCTAGCAGCTATCGCAAAGCCTACATTTTTAATTGAGCAAAGCGTACATATAATCCAAACTCTTTCAAAGCTGAAGGTAACCTGAAATATCATATTAATGAAGGTAATATGGGATAGAATAAAAATTGATGAGATAAACTTTTGTTGCTCCAATTTCGCGAAAAATATTTTTTGGAAATGAATGATTTTGAACACAATTATAAACAGCACGAGAAGAATATTTTTTTTTCGAATTTGCTTATAGAGGTATAAATGTTTTTTTTTAAATGTTAGCACAACTATTGAAATTAATGGTGTAGGCCAATTATATCTGGCGCTGAAAATATTCGTAACTCTAAAATTTTAGAAGAAGCAGGTGCCAGTCAATAAACTATTTCTACATCCCAACGTTAGGCGTAAAATCAAATGGTATAGCGTTACACTTTTCAGCACAGTTTTGGATTTCAAAATACAAACAACGTAATGCATAATTGCAGCCCTTATAGGAATAAAAAAAAAAAGCAATAATAATTATTTTATCAGTTTACTTTTGCATCAAAATAGATTGCCGGAGATTCATTTTAAGATCATCAACCAAAATAACAATAAAAAGTCAGAAGAGATGCTCTAACTTTACCTGGCAAACTAATGAGTGCTCATTAAATAAAATCCCACGTGTCATAATCTTATAGGAAGAATAATGAACAGGTTGGTACATTTCTTATTTCATGTTTTTTCTGTTTACATCCATCCTGTATTGGAACTGTTCTGCCATAGTTGTCTGTGATATATCCTCAAATATGCTGATATCAAGAACATGCGAGTTTACACGTAAGCTCATAAAAAAAAAAAAAAGTTTGCGTGGAAGAAAACAGTTTTTAAAATCGAAGAACTCCTCTCTCCCCCCCCCCCCCAGCTTTCATCATTTTACAGGCTTTATGACGATTAACTTTATTTTCAGCAGTGTTTTCGTTGGGCACATGTTTAACATCTTTCTTTCTCTCTCTCTTTCGCTCTCTCTCTCTCTCTCTCTCTCTCTCTCTCTCTCTCTCTCTCTCTCTTTCTCTCTCTCTCTCTATCTATCTATTTCTTTCTTTGTCTCTCTCTGTCGCTCTCTCTCTATCTCTCTCTCTCTCTCTCTCTCTCTCTCTCTCTCTCTCTCTCTCTCTCTCTCTCTCTCTCTCTCTCTCGTTTCCTCTCCCCTCTTTCTAGTTCTCTGCCTCCAGAGTTATGAAAGCTGAAGCGATGCTCTTCACATTTTCTGTGTGATCTTATCTTAAAGCTTTTAACGCGAACAGCTAAGCATAACATGCAAATGTTTTTAAGGAGCCAAAGCGAAAATAAGCAAAGTGCTGCGTGCGGCTTAACCAGTGGCAGCATGAAATCCTTTCCGCCCAGACACAATTTTATTATGTACCATTAGAGCTTGTCCTCTTATACAACTTTGGCAGTTTCAAGCACAGCACAAATGAAACTATTTTTTTTGCACCAAATTGTATTAAAATGACACTGACAATTAAATCAAAATTTAGACTTTAAAAAAAAATAAATAAAAAAATAAATAAAAAAATAAACGTGCATATTTTCCAGTAATTAACAACTTTCCAACATCTTTTACCAATCTGAGATCGAAATTTATCGCCCACTTTTGCTTTCTCAGAATTCAAATTTTGACGTTTTAACCCCCCCCCCCCCCCCCCCTTTTTTTTTTCCATACACACACACCAAAATAATTTTTAAAAAGTCTGGATATTTTTCAGGAATTAAAAACTTCCCAACATCCTTTACCAGTCTGAGATCGAAATTTGTTGCTCATGTTTGCTTGCTCGGTATTAATTAAGACTCTCATACACCGGAACTTAAGCATGGGATTTTAAAACATGCCAGGTAAAAGGCTAAGCCAGCCATATAATATATATGTGTATATATATATATATATATATATATATATATATATATATATATTGATCAAATTGATAATATGTCTGTTTAAATCAAGAGTCTTACTTATTGGACTAGTAGTGCTATAGTATTTTATGAGTAACGCACATATCATTGTGTTATGATTGTCTCTTTTGACTCCTGAAATTATTATAATTATCGTAGAGCTGTATTATGCTTTACCGACCATCGTTCATGTTATTGCCGAGAAAAGTTCCTTCAAAGCTTAGTGTTTACTCTTTTTTCAAGGAATCTATATTTCTACGCGCTAGAGGTCAAACGATTTTTCTGTTCAATAGGATACCGTGACGCTATGAGTCAAGGACACGTCTTGTTTACTAAATGAAGAGCTTGATGAATCTCGACAAGCACTAGGGACGTCTGGCGGAAACTCCATCCTCCTCCCCCTCCACCCAAAATCCACCCTCGCCCTTCTCATCATCAGGTTGCTCGTTTGCGAGATCTCAGCTCAGAAAACCCTGCAAACTCCAGGAGTGATGTTCGCTAGTGACTAATCACCAACAGAGAC
Source organism: Elysia crispata (assembly GCA_033675545.1). Lineage (NCBI taxonomy): Eukaryota > Metazoa > Mollusca > Gastropoda > Plakobranchidae > Elysia > Elysia crispata. The sequence goes on along the minus strand of JAWDGP010003388.1, from coordinate 102,153 downwards.
TCATTTTAACACAACCAGGTAGATTATGTATTCGTTGCAGAGAAACATGCAACTTGCGGGAAAAAAGTTGAATAACCTTTGCTTCCTCACATCGATACTTGGATATATTTCATTGAACGTATATTTTATACATCGATAAAGTGTATCCTTTAATCTAATCATATTACCTTAGGTCTTTTCTTGCATTTCCCACAGTCGCCCAAAATAGGCAGGACACCACTTTGGAAAAGATCTGTTCTCAAAGCTAGCGTTTGAACACGCGGCAACTGCTCGTTCGTTATTACCTTCATAAAAATAAAAAGCAGTGTATACGTCAAGCAACAGTGGAACAACTGTCAGAATGGTATGTTGGTACGTGCTTCTGGATGGCAGCAAAGTATCGACAATCAACGAAACAGTCGAGATAACGCTGAAGTAAGGGTATTTGGGCAAAACGCAGACCATAGATAAATCAATCGGCGGAGAAGACTCCAATTGGATACATGTCGAAAGAGAAATCATAAAAAGAATATGACTATGAAAGATGACCCATGAGGCTATCTTTTCGGATTTGATACAATCTTAAAAACAGACAACACTGCAATAGGTTACATGTCAAAAGAGAAATCATAAATAGAATCTGTCAATGAAAGGTGACCATTCTGGGTAACTTCCTGACTTAATATCATCTTTAAAATAGCCATGAAGTATCGCTGAGAGTTAGAAGGCTAAGGGTTAACAGTAAGGCTTCTCTGAAAATGTATAAAATGGCAATGATGGAAAAAATATAACAAAATAGAGGGATAGTGAGATGTGCCTTAAAGCTCTCAATCAGTGAGCGCCAATAACAAAAGATAAACATAATACGGTTAAAACGCTTATATCGTTTGTTAGAAACTGGTCTAGATCTACGACCCATTAACTTGAAAACTAAGATTATGAAACATGACTTGAGCGGAGAACAGTGCCCCTATAAAGATGCAAGAAAGACGTGTACCGCTAACTTTCTTCAAGGACCTCCTTTCAATACGACTACTCAGCTACCTCTGTAAAAACCCAAACTATTTTTAGATCGTTTTAAACAGCGACTTTCATGTAGATAAAGATGGGCAGCCAAGAACTCCCACAAGGCAGTGCCCAATTAGGCGCTTTTTGCTAGCATGTCTCAACCTGGTCATGAGCATCTAGAAAGATCTCTATATAGATTGGGAGATACCATAAGAAAAGATAAGATAAGACTTACTTTATTCATCCCTCTTGAGGAAATTCAAAATTGACATAAAAAAAAGGCTTAGATACGTATAATAAAATGCAGGTGTATATAAAAGAAAAACAATAATAAATGAATATATATATATATATATATATATATATATATATAGAGAGAGAGAGAGAGAGAGAGAGAGAGAGAGAGAGAGAGAGAGAGAGAGAGAGAGAGAGAGAGAGAGAGAGAGAGAGAGAGAGAGAGAGTACGAAATTAGTTGCTTTCAAGTATTTCAATCAGTTTCCTTTCTCTCTCGAGCCACTCAGCAAACAGAGCTTTGTTGTCCCCAGCTTACGCTCAAAATAAGAAAAACAACTGAAAACAGAATGTAAATTGTTTTGAAGCAAACTCTACTGTGGTTTGTTCCCCTCACACTAAGCCTGATCTCTAGCGTGATAAAGTAGACAACAGTGTGATCATGCTAGTTGGGGGTGGGCGGACTCGCTGAACAAGCTGCTTGTGTTTAATTGGGTAGACTTGCACACACACAAAACTAAAAGCTAAACAAAGTGTGAAAAAAAAATATGCTACAAAAAAGAACGTAGGCAATGAGTATGACAAAGGAAACCAATTAAAGAGTTCACTCTTCACTTGCTGGAATCACAAAGGTTTGCTCGTGTTTAAAATTTTTTAGGAAAGGCGTTGAATAAAATGAAGAACATTACAGGATTTTTTAAGATATCACTTCAAAATTTTTTTTAATTCTAAAGAAATTTGACGGCCTTTATAACAGCAGTTTGAAATTTTCCTGTGCATACATAAAGTTTACCTCTCAACCCATGACATAAGGCTTAACAATGGAAGAAAAAAGTCGTGGAACGGGTCAAGTTTCCCATTAACAGCTCAAAAATAAGAAAACGAAAAGATACATTAACGCCTACAGTTCACAACATCTAAGAGAAGTTAATAAGTTTCATTAAATATTCTCAACTTCCTGGTTTTCCAGTTACTTGTAAACGTTATTTACGCTTACAGAGAAAAGTACACCCTCAATGCAAATCATAAAAAAATATAGGTGGGAACCATAAACAGTTATTACCTGTATCCATTAACTGGGATAAATAGTTTTCTTCCCTGACTCATGCTAGCTATTCGGGCAAGCCCTTCCTCTTTGAGTCTTACAGAACTGCGGTAAAACTCGATAGATGAGTCGATTCTAAAAAAAAATCGGTTATTCGATTCCACGTATCCCGTTTGTAAGACTTTTTTATTAATCGAAACATGCCAGAGCTGACTGTAGGAAAATGACTTTCAGAGCTGTACCTGACGGAGGCTTGATTTATTTAATTTTTATTTGCTGTGGAGCCTCTTGGCATTTGGATGTGAAAGGTCTATTTATAAAAAAACAACAAAGAAAAAAACAACAAACAACTAGTCAACTAACTAACCCTAAACAAAAAAAAATGAGATGTTGATAAGGAAAGTAACTCCGACCCTAAATTGTAAATAAAACGCTGGAAAGTTTAAGCTTTACTTTCAATAATTTATCTCGAAGGATCTCTCTCCATCTTTTAAGAACGGCTGTTCGAAATAAAAGTGATGCAAAAAAATTAATTCAGTATGAGAGAGTTATTTATGGTTTATATTTTAAAAAGGAAATTTTATGCTATCATTATTTTAAACTACATGGATGGTAATCTCGTTTACAAGTCGTGTTGTGAGATATTTGGAAAAATAAGTTTTGGATTTAAAACGCCATAATCGAACTTTTTTCTTTCCGAATATAAATCACAGTATTCGAGCTGGAGTTGGTTTCTGCCTAGATACAGGTAGGTGGACTCAGTACCTCGTTCAGCCATGGAGATGAGAGAACGCACCGTGACTTCAAGCAAAGGTGTAAGAATCTTGTAAAGATCTTCCATCAGACTTGAACTACCTGAAATTTTGGTGGAGACAGCAACAGAGAGAGAGAGAGAGAATGAGAGAGAGGGAAAGAGAGAAATGAAGAGAGAGAGAGAGAAAGAGAGAGAGAGAGAGGGAAAGAGAGAGATTTATAGAGAGAGAGAGAGAGAGAGAGAGAATGAGAGAGAGGGAAAGAGAGAAATGAAGAGAGAGAGAGAGAAAGAGAGAGAGAGAGAAGAAAGATACAGAGAGAGAATAAGAGGGAGAAAGAGACAGATAGAGAGAGAGAGAGGGGGAGAGAAATAGTTCCGCCTCTAACCCGATACCCCCTTACCATCGGCCTATGCTACTAATCTGAACCAGCTCGCGTGTTTACTGAAAAGATAAACATTTCATTGAAAAATCAGTAAATCTCTTTAAATTTGCAAGCTAGAGAGACAAAAACAACGGAACGGCAAATTTAATGATATAGACTGAATCAAGTGTGTGCTGCACATAAAGGTATAAAGTCATTACAATGAATTGATTGCCTTCGGAAGAAGAATTGAAAAATCAACAATCTCTACACATGATTAGTATTTGAAAAATAAGACTTCGTCGTTCAAAGTTTACAATGTATGTAACAAGAGAGAAAGAGAGAGATAAATAGAGAGAGAGAGAGAGAGAGTAGAGAGAGAGAGAGAGAGAGAGAGAGAGAGAGAGAGAGAGAGAGAGAGAGAAAGAAAGAAAGAAACAGGATATAGATTAAAAGACAGACAAATTCACAGCGACAAGACAGAGAGAAAAAAGAAAAGGGGAGAAGCAAGAATAGGTATAGAGAGTCAAAATCTTTTCGAATTTCGCCCATATCAAACATGCTCCGGTCAGCCTCACTTGTAATGGAAATAATTATGAGGTTACAAATTTAAAAAAAAATTAAAGGTGTGAGGTCAAACCCGAGATAATAATGTTTGTGCAAATATCAGGGCGGGTTTTGAACCCATCAGTTCTTTTGGACAGGTTGGTAAAAATACCGAAAGTTATTTTGAACTTTGAACTTTTTAAATTTTGTTACAACGAGGCAGCCCGCCATATCTCAGAGAAATACAGGAAAATTATTAGAGCGATATTAGCAACAAAGGGAAACTACTTATTCTATGATGTGACAAGGTTTTTATCCAGTAACTTCCCTTGCATTGTAACGTAACTGTACCGCACTTAATCAATGTCAACAACGAAAAAAAACAAACTTCTTTTAATGGAGGGGTCATCAGCATGCCGTTCAACCTTTTGTTTGTTTTTACCTCTTAAAATTGAATGTTTAATTTTTGTCAGGAAATATTTCTGCACACAAAGCTCTAAACTCAGTTCGTATCATTAAGTATTTGCTGATTGACACGCTCATGTTAATTACGCTTTCCTCTCAATTAAAATAAATAAATAAATAAATATATACCCCGTATATGAAGTTATTAAGCTGCGTCCATTTTCTTGATAACTGTTAACTGTATTTGTAATGATCTATATCTTTTATTTAAATGTTTTATTATATTAACCCTTTCATTCTTGGCGTTTCCTTTCTCTTGGTT
>JAWDGP010003388.1:92500-95000 GCA_033675545.1 Elysia crispata | reverse complement strand
CCACGTATCCGCCCGTCCTCCCCTTCTTCTCTCTCTCCCTCTCTCTCTCTCTCTCTCTCTCTCTCTCTCTCTCTCTCTCTCTCTCTCTCTCTCTCTCTCTCTCTCTCTCTCTCTCTCTCTCTCTCTCTCTCTCTCTCTCTCTCTCTCTCTCTCTCTCTCTCTCTCTCTCTGACTCTGTCTCTCTCGCTTTTTCTGTTTGTTTCCTATCTCTGTCTCTGTCTGTCTGTCTGTCTGTGTGTGTGTGTGTCTCTCTCTCTCTCTCTCTCTCTCTCTCTCTCTCTCTCTCTCTCTCTCTCTCTCTCTCTCTCTCTCTCTCTCTCTCTCTCTCTCTCTCTCTCTCTCTCTCTCTCTCTCTCTCTCTCTCTCTCTCTCTCTCTCTTTCCTTCGCTATCTCTTAATTATATAATTATCTCTCTTAATCAGGGCACCCTCATCCCACCTCTGCCCTCTCTCTATCTCTCTCTCACACACACATACACACGTTAGTCATACTACTTGTTATTCAAGTCTCAATAAACAGGGCACCCTCATCTCACTTCTACCTTCACACATAACCAGACGTTTATTCATACTACTTATCCTTCAACTTTCAACTGGAAACACGCTCCTCCCTCCCTCGTGCGGATATATGTATATATATATATATATATATATATATATATATATATATATAGAGAGAGAGAGAGAGAGAGAGAGAGAGAGAAAGAGAGAGGCCGTGACAAAGGGAGAGGGAGATAGATAAAGAGAGAGAGAGAGGGAGAGAGAGAGAGAGAGAGAGAGAGACAGAGACAGAGACAGAGAGACAGAGACAGAGAGAGGGAGACAGTGACAGAGAGAGAGAGAGAGAGAGAGAGAGAGAGAGAGAGAGAGAGAGATGGGATTGGAGGACAATCAAATGCCCGGTGCTCATCATGAGGATTTCAAAACTAGACCATACCAGTAACGGTGTCCAACTCGGTATACTATTTGAGATGTTTACAATGTCATGTGAGTTCATTTAAGTTTCCAGAAGAAGCTTATACGAAGTCAACCTTCCATTCCGTCAGGCCAATATAAACAAATACACGCCACACACGTAAGTCTGTTTTCCCCCTAGTTGTACACGCCCACTGAGACAGTGGAGCGCCCAATCTGTCCAGTCTCTGGGTGGTCTCCCCTTGGTCAGTTTATCTTGCCAAAAAGTTCACCTTTTCCCTGTCGCATGTCAACAGGTGCTTTAAAGCTTTAAGTCCACTTTGAATGGTCTTAACAGTATCCTTATTGTTGTCAAAGGCACGTGAATGAACAAGTCACCACTGCCCTTATATTTCTTCTGTGTATAGTTTACAGTCTACCTTTGGGTTTTCATGTCGTCCCTCGTGTCCGAGTTTGGGTCTCACCTTTGGACCGCTCCTCAGCTCCACAATGGTAAGACTTGGTGTGCAAATATCATCGTCAGGTTCTAAATATTAAGGCCCACAGTAAAATAAGTCTATTCTGCTCTGGGCATGTGAAAATCTTACTTCCTATGCGGTTTTGATCACTATCTTAACATGATGATCCTTGTGGAAGATATGTTTTAACTCTTTTTATTTACTTTATCTCAAATTCCAGTTTCTTCATGTTGTCCTGCGATTGATTGAACAAAATTAACACGATCTGATACAATAATGCTAGAGACATTTCTGTAATTTGGTTGCTTGGTTTCCGTGTTTAAAAAAAAAAAAAAGTTATAGATAGATCTACCTGTCAGCCCTCTACTTTAACGCAGTGATAGTGTCACCCATTTCAGCTTTCTGAATCATTTTGATGAAATATTGAGTAGCGAAGTCCCATCATTAACCCTAAAAACCCCATATGCATAATACTGAAAACAATAGAATGGTTTTTGACAAACTTGAATTATTAATAGGTTTGATTTCTTGCGAATGTTTTGACACAGAAAACGTAAAAAGGCGTGCTGCGCGACGCCATCTTGTAATCTCTCAAAGACCACAACATCCTGTTGTGCTAGAGTAGCCAGCACCCGCCCAGTTAATTAAAAAAAAGAAGGTCAGGTTAACACATGACCCGATTAGCTGGAGAAAGGCGGAACCTGTGATAAGATACATGAAGTGGATGTTTGTCGGTATAACGGTACTAGATAGTAATGACCCTATTACGGTTAATTAAAGTCGCGGTAGCTGGATAAGTCTTATGGATCAGCTGTCTAAACAAAACAAAAAAAAAAAAAGAAAATTTTGAGGGAAAAAGAGGGAGGATAGATGCACCGAACTGTTTCCCTTTAACAATAACTGATCAGATTCAAGGCGTAGCGGCGGAGGTTTTGTGGTATCAACATCGCCTTGATACCAGAAGAAATTTCCCGTGACAGGTTCGAGCCATGCAATGGTGGTGGGATAGAAATGATCTTTAGTACGAATTTTACGTTTGAGGCTATATAAGGCCAAGAGATCTGAGGTTTCAATACAATAGGCGCCAAGACAGATTATTTTAAAAAATGCACAAAAAAAAAAAAAAA
>JAWDGP010003388.1:77500-87500 GCA_033675545.1 Elysia crispata | reverse complement strand
GTTGTTGTTGTTGTTGTTGTTGTTGTTGTTGTTGTTGTTCTTCTTCTTCTTCTTCTTCTTCTTCTTCTTCTTCTTCTTCTTCTTCTTCTTAAGATTATTATTATTATTATTATTATTATTATTATTATTATTATTATTATTATTATTATTATTATTATTATTATTATTATTATTATTATTGTTGTTGTTATCATCATTATCATCATCATCATCATCATCATCATCATCATCATCATCATCATTATTGTTGAGGTTTTTAATGCTGCTGTCTTCTGTTTCTCAAACTGTCTTTTTTTTTTTTTTATTTAATCTCACTCTGTCAAGCCTGCTCTTTTAAAAAATGTTTATTAATTTTCTTGACCTTAGTTCAGTCAAGGTAAAGATAGCGGTAATCTACTGGCCAGTCATGTGACGACCTATTGGACCAAATTGGCAGCTTTGAGGCTTTGACGCGGAAATGAGCATAACATTATGTGAGGCGGGGGAAAGTAAATTAGTTAATATTAACGTTAGGTGAAAAAAAAATGTGGAAAGAGAGATAGAAATAAATAAATAGGTAGGCTCTCGGCATGAAAGGAGAGAATGGAGTAGACAATAATAAATAAGCCCAGAACAATGGTAACCCAGAGTTGAGGTTATTGTTGTAACAAGAGAGAAATCTGAAAATGAAAGAAAGAGACAGAGACAGAGACACAGAGAGAGAGAGGTGGGGGGAGATGAAAATTAATACTGTGAACCAGAGAAAAAAACGAACGCAATAAGGCACAAAGAGAGATAAAGAGATACAGATAGACAGAGACAGAGTCAGACAGACAGATACACCGACTGACAGAGAGACAGACTAGGAGGCTAATGGATGTTGAAGACAAAGACAGAAGGAGTTCCCTGATGGGGAGAAAGACGAGGGAGCTGAGGCAACGCTGGTTTTTTTGTTGTTTTTTTTTTTGGTTTGTTTTGTTTTAGTTTGGTTTCTTTTTTCTCTTTTTTGCTTTACTCGTCAAACTCGCCAATCTCAGAGGCTAAATTTAAGAAGTTTTCCCTGCTTTAGAAATTCTTTTAGTGACATAACACTCACGGAATGATACAAAAATAATTCTGGATTCCTCGTTTCGTGCTGAAACAGTCTGATAAGCCATGATTCCTCAAGACTTACGCAGGTCAATACTGTCCTCTGTGTCAACAGATTTATCACCAACAACTTACTGGAGCTTTAGTTTAGTAGTATCACCTTTGATTTGGGACTTATCTCGCTTCTCTCCGATACTGCGATTCAGTTTGTATGGAATTGGCGTTTCTTTCTTTTTTTTTTTTTTCCTCTCACCCTCCCCTTTTTTATTCTTTTATTTTTTGGCATTAATCTACTAGCTAATCTTCAACTAAATGTCTCTTTGGAAAATTCTTGTGGAGTTACGCATAGCGGAGAGAGGAGGTTTAAAATAAAAAAGTTTGATGGTTTTTATATTTTCGATTCAACTATTTCGGATTGCAATGAACGGATATACGCTCTTCATATTTGACTTCTACGTCGGCAGCTGATTCACCCAATCTCAAGGATCTCCGAAGACAGCTTGTGGTGTTTTCTGTAAACAAACTTATTCTTTCAATTGAAGAGAAAAAATCAATATCCTTTCTATATTGATAAAAAAACAAAAAACAAAGGGGTTTTGGTGGCAAGACTTTAAATGTGAGTGAGAAGAAACAGAGAAAGAATGAGAGAGAGAGAGAGAGAGAGAGAGAGAGAGAGAGAAAGGAAGAGAGAATGAGAACGAGGAGAGACAGAAAGAGAAAGTAAGAAAGTGAGTGAGAGAGAGAGAGAGAGAGAGAAAGAGAGAGAGAGAGAGAGAGAGAGAGAGAGAGAATGAGAAAGAGGAAAGACAGAAGGAGAAAGTAAGAAAGTGAGTGAGAGAGAGAGAGGGAGGGGGAGGGAGAGAAGATGAAAAGATAGGAAAATAGAGAAAGACAGAGAGCAAGAGAAAGATAAGGACTGGCCTAAAGGTGGAGTTTTGTTATCGTTATTGCTCTACAGGGCCTAATCCACAAGTTTAACCTTGTGTTTGTGTGGGGTTGTATAATAATGGAAGGAAAGCCTCAGGGCAGAGATAGTGGCAAATCTCCGGGTGTGAAGGAATGCTGTGTATCATTGTCTTGACAGATGGGCTGGGAGATTCCTGGAGGATTCCCGCTGGATTCCGCCCTGATTATTGAAGTGTTGTGAAGAGTATTGTGGTTTCAAAGAGATACGGAGGGAATATGGAGAAGACGTCGGCTGATGTATAAAGCCAGAGGGATAGGGAAAGAGGAATCAAGTGTTCTTATTGTTTTTACGTGTTTAACTTAAAACAATGGTTAATGTTTATTGTGTAATTGTTTTTGTACGTGTGAGGTGGTGGGAAGGTAAAAGAAAAGAAGAGATAATTTTAGCATATTTAGAGCTGATGTTCTGGCGAAATATCGTCTTTCTCTTTTCTTTTTCTGTCTCTGGGTTCTTTCCTAGACTCCCATTCGTTTTAGCCCTCACCTTTCCTATCCTGCCTCCACCACCCTCCCTCTATCTCTCTCTTTCTCTCTCTCTCTCTCTCTCTCTCTCTCTCTCTCTCTCTCTCTCTCTCTCTCTCTCTCTCTCTCTCTATTTATCTATCTATCTATCTTATCTAATGCAGTTAATTTTTGCTTTTGTCTCTTTCCAAAGATAATTTTTTTCATCTAAAGATGGCTGGATATTAACATAGGATAGGAGAAAGATGTTTTGCCTCATATTTAATGAATAATGTGTGTGACCTACCACAAGATTGTTGAACATTACCAAAGCCGTAATTTCAACAGCTTTCCGGGATTTTCTTGTTTCGTTGTGTTTAATTTTTTAATGCGGTTTTATCTAATAAACATAGAACTCGCTAATTGGAAGCAATTCATCTTGCGATAATAGTAATAATTAGAATACTAATTGCCATTAAAACCTTTTGGAGAATGCGCGGCTCATGAAATATCACTTGACCAAGTAGAGCTACAGCGATAAGGTCAAAACTCCACCCTTTATTCCAGTCCATACCGTTCATCACAGACTTTCCACTTGAAATCTTTACCAATTGGATGCCATTGTTTCTCCATTCTCGAGGTCTCCAGGGCCTATACTTAAAGTTATTAAACATTAAGTGTTGTGTGATGAAGAACTTAAATATATTAAGAACCGACCGCCAGTCTTGTTCTGCTATTAAACCTTACCGTAACACTAGAACAAGAATTTCGGACTAAAGTTACGATCACACGAAGAGATATAACACCTAGCAACGCTATTCTGCAAAATGCTCTGGCGTCAGAAGAACAATTCACTGCTTTCAACATAATTATGCTGCTTGTGACGGCTATAGCATTTTGTGGACTGGTGTTGCTAGCAGTATATCGCTTCCCGTAAAAACACCTTAAAGTACATTTGATCTAAGCTTATGGAGATTTGGTCCTGGTATCGTCTTAAGAATCCCGGTTCAGCCATTCTCCATGATTTATTGACCCTCAAGATGCTCACAGTTCGCCTAAGTCTGGGTACTTTCTTGTACTTCACAAACACAGACTTTTTACCCTTTGAACTCGTACTATTACCATTTGTTTGGAGTGATGCCACTTGACGGTTGTTACCTTTACCATACCTTCCCTGGTGCGCCAAGTGCACGTAAATCGCCGTCCACCGTAAAGGCTTGTGGAGACTTGCTTGTGTCTACTTAAGAGAAGGTTTCCATGATTTATCGTTTTACAGTCTGAGGTGTGCATTCTATTATCCGCTAAAAGCGAAAGAAGAGCCCTGGTCGAGAATATGAAGAGGGCATAGAGGACAGGGTGGAGAAAGAGGTGTTGAGGTGTATTCTAATTCTTACCAGTTTCGACTGAGTTTGGTCATGCTGGAGGTATGTTTGCGTGTCTGTCTTTGATTGTAAATATGAAAAAAAAAAAAATAGAGGGGAACGGGTGTAACGCATCTAAGGTTAATTTTCGTGTTGTTTGCTCTAAATTTTTATTGTGAGAAAAAGAAGGATGGCGAGGACGAGCCGACGACAGCAATTATAGAATTATCTATCTATCTATCTATCTATCTATCTATCTATCTATCTCTCCTATCTCTCCTATCTATCTATCTATCTATTTATCTATCTCTATCTATCGATCTATCGATCTATTTATCTATCTCTCTATCTATCTATCTATCTATCTATCTATTTATCTATCTATCTATCTATCTATCTATCGACCTATCTATTGAACGACCTATCTATCGATAGACCTATCTGTTTATCTATCTATCTCCTATCTCTCTCTCTCTCTCTCTCTCTCTCTCTCTCTCTCTCTCTCTCTCTCTCTCTCTTTATCTCACTCGCTTTTTCTTTCTTTCCCTTTCCAGAAAATAAGATAGAAGCATGTTGCTACGGCGCATGTTTTTATGCGTTTCGTCGATTCTTTTACATATGAACAGTTCTACTAATCCCGAAACGGTGTTGCCTTCATTAAATTTCACTTTTTCTTCTGTCGGAAACAGGGAGATGTAAAAACTTATGAGAAGTCACGATGACATTTTCTATTATTATAAATTGGCCTCAGAATATTCAGCTAATTTTAAAAAATTCCAAACTGTTTTAAATTCCTTTAAACGATTATTATAAGGTTAACACAAATAACAAGAAGTTCCGTAGGACTATGCACTTCTTGGCACGTTTTGGAGAAAGTTGCAGCCTTTTAATGAGTGTTTGGAATGATCTTTCAATTGTATGGGAAAATTTAGAATTAGCTGTTTTGCCATATATACAGGTCTATTAAGTTTTCTTCTTAAAATAAATTATATGGTATTAATTAATATAGGATGTTTTTGGTTAAGGCTATTATGCTTAGCATCTTAGTCAAGGCATTACTTTCACTGTTGAATCGACGTGGCAGACAAGCAGACAGATAGACAAACTCAAATACGCACGGGCAGACACATGCAGCCAACAATTTGATCTATGGAGAGACACAAAGTAAAAGAATCAATATTGGTAAACGTAAAATTTTTCAATCAAAAGGAGCGAAACAAAATCGTGTTATTTCTATCGTGAAATAAATCAGTTAACGATCGAAAGTGTGCAGTGAAAAAATAATAGTAAAAAAAATATACATGCATTTTTACTCCGTATCACATCCTCAAGTCGTGATGAATTCAAAATACCGACCTAAGCAAGCCATGTTTATCAATGCGAACGAACCCAACAGGTGATGCGCGTTAACCTTGCCTGAGCACAAACTGTTCAGAAAGGTTTAAAAATAGATGGCTCAACAAAGAGTTTACTTTTTAAGCTCGGGCGCATCGAGCAAGCATGTTGCGGACAAACTTTATAGGGACACGCAGATCGACGTGGGATTTTGTTAGCTCAAAACAATCTACAATGCCAATACTCTCCGGATTGAAACGACGCCTTCTTTTTATATAAGCCTCATTTCTCTAAATTCTTTTTTACCTTAGGGGTCTTGGGTGAGTACGCGTCAAGTTATCTGAGATCAAAGAGTGACAGACGGACTCCATAAACGAACAAATCAGGTTGAAAAAATATGCGATGGTTCGGTTTTATCTACAACTCCATTGTTTTCGATGAAAAAGTTCCCTGCCTGTTGGGCAAGATTCGATAATAACTGATATAAATTATGCTTTTATAACTTTTCTCCAGTGGCTACATAGAAAAATTTTGGGAAAATTATCTTTGATAAAAATCTCCTGGTGAAATAGGAAAAAGTTTGGCCGGGAACGATTATTTTGATTTGAACTTGAAATCAACGATTTTTTTTTCTCCATCGCCTTGCTTTCTACCTTGATACCTAGGCTTCTTCTTGTCCATCGCCTTGATTTCTACCTTAATACCGAGGCTTCTTCTTGTCCATCGCCTTGATTTCTACCTTAATACCGAGGCTTCTTCTTGTCCATCGCCTTGATTTCTACCTCGATACCGAGGCTTCTTCTTCACTATCGCCTTGCTTTCTACCTTGATACCGAGGCTTCTTCTTATACGTCTCCTTGCTCTTATTTTCTACCTTGATACCGACGCTTCTTTTTATATGTCCCCTTGCTCTTACTTTCTACCTTGATACCGACGCTTCTTCTTATACGTCCCCTTGCTCTTACTTTCTACCTTGATACCGATGCTTCTTCTTATACGTCCCCTTGCTCTTACTTTCTACCTTGATACCGATGCTTCTTCTTATACGTCTCCTTGCTCTTACGTTCTACCTTGATACCGACGCTTCTTCTTATACGTCTTCTTGCTCTTACTTTCTACCTTGATACCGACGCTTCTTCTTATACGTCCCCTTGCTCTTACTTTCTACCTTGATACCGATGCTTCTTCTGATACGTCCCCTTGCTCTTACTTTCTACCTTGATACCGACGCTTCTTCTTATACGTCTTCTTGCTCTTACTTTCTACCTTGATACCGACGCTTCTTCTTATACGTCCCCTTGCTCTTACTTTCTACCTTGATACCGACGCTTCTTCTTATACGTCTCCTTGCTCTTACTTTCTACCTTGATACCGACGCTTCTTCTCATACGTCCCCTTGCTCTTACTTTCTACCTTGATACCGATGCTTCTTCTCATACGTCTCCTTGCTCTTACTTTCTACCTTGATACCGACGCTTCTTCTTATACGTCCCCTTGCTCTTACTTTCTACCTTGATACCGACGCTTCTTCTTATACGTCCCCTTGCTCTTACTTTCTACCTTGATACCGATGCTTCTTCTTATACGTCTCCTTGCTCTTACTTTCTACCTTGCACAGGACTGGTTTCACCGCTCACCCTCGACTTGCTGTAAAAACAATCGACCTGTTAGACATGAAAACAACGCCGTGTTTTGCTCTGGATGCATAGAGAGCGATTTCTTTACTCTAGATGAATATTCGGGATAAGTTGTGTCTCTAACAACAACACCAACATCAACAAAGACAACGACACAGAACGCACTCAAACACACTGTGGATGATGGAATAATAGATAACGCCCTTAAGCAAAACAGCAACCATTAGCTGCTAAATAAGGAGACCTCTACCTGTATGCAACTTTCTGAAAACAATTAAGGAAAAAAATCATTTAGTTCTGACTAACTTGCTGAATAAAGTAATTTTGAGATAGCAAGTCTTCAGGACTTAAAACTTGCAAAATTGCTATCTCTGGATGCAAATATACCTTTACACTATTGAAAAAAAGCATTTTCTAATCTACGAGTATTTTTGATAATCTGAAAAACCAATAGCATAGCCACCTTCTTTCTTATCCTCTGCTTATAAATTTTAATCGTTTCGTATACTCTCCGTAAACATGTCCATTTTTCTTCCTTTTCATTGAAAAAAAAATTGTATAGAGTAGGTTTAAAGAGGTGGACAAAGTGAAACTTGTAGGCTGTATGGGAGGATTTGAAGAGAAGTCAAGGAGCAAAAAAAAAAAAAAATAAGAGGCACATGGGAAGAGGTGAGGGATAGTATCAGTAGTCGGTGTTCAATGTTAAGTCAATGACTTCTGGTGATGACATATCAGTGGTCGGTGTTCAATGTTAAGTCAATGACTTCTGGTGATGACATATCAGTGGTCGGTGTTCAATGTTAAGTCAATGACTTCTGGTGATGACATATCAGTGGTCGGTGTTTAATGTTCAGTCAATGACTTCTGGTGATGACATATCAGTGGTCGGTGTTCAATGTTCAGTCAATGACTTCTGGTGATGACATATCAGTGGTCGGTGTTTAATGTTCAGTCAATGACTTCTGGTGATGACCTCCAGCCAGAGGCTCCGCTAGAGCTCCGCACAATATCTCTGTCCTGGGTAATCCAGGGATCTCATGCAAGCGGTATAGAGGCAGGGAGACACAGAGCGATCTCAAGTGATAGCTGCCTGAAAGAATGTCACATAAAGACAGTTTGGGTCTGACAGGATTATTGGCTTAGTCTATGTGCAGCTCCCTGCCTAGAGCTATGCATACACGCTGATACAAACACTGGACCCAATGCAGCTTTTCTTAGCTTTCACAACGCATCGCCATTCTTTCTTTACTCAGCAATCATTATTTGCCCTCCTCTTCAAATTCCTTCATCATCATCATCATCATCATCATCATCATCATTATCATCATCATCATCATCATCATCTTCTTCTTCTTCTTCTTCTTCTTCTTCTTCTTCTTCTTCTTCTTCTTCTTCTTCTTCTTCTTCTTCTTCTTCTTCTTCTTCTTCTTCTTCTTCTTCTACACAATCATTGTCAAATCTAAAGCATGTATACCGACTCCGAATCCTGAAGCCGCCGCTATCCGCTTCTCGAACTTGATATAAAGTGTCCTAAAAAAATTTTTCCGCCCACCCTATTAGATGAATTAGCCGTTACTAAACAGACATTCGCTTTAAGCCTTCAGCACTTACTTTTCCGCTTCGGTTAGGCAGTTATTATAAACTGAGAATGCAAAACTTTTACGTACATAATTGGATAAATCGTTTGTTTACTTAACTGACATTTTGACTGTATCAAACGTCTGAGTTATAGAATAATATAAACTGAGAAGGGAAGGCTTTCCAATCCTCAAACATTAGAGACGTGCTTTTGACTTCCCCACTGGTTGATTAAATTTGATGGTTTTGATTAAATAATAAATTTAATGATTGATTGATTAAAAATTTGATTGGCTGATTTACTAATCAATTGAGAAACTGATTAGAAAAAATGAGTTCACTGCAATAATTGTGATACAGGCCATTGCCTTTTGTCTTTTATTAGTTGGGTTCGAGCATTTTAGTGAAGAAATAAAATAAATGTTCACACTGATAAAAAAAACAAAAAGAATTTATCTATGATTTGTTTTCTAAAGAAAGTTTTGCCTTTCCTCACCGTTGAGCTTGTCAATCTTATGCCCATAATTTTTAAGGAGACATCGTTTGTATTTGCTCATTTTTGGAGGGAACCTGTGTTGTTGTTGTTGTTGTTGTTATTTATTATTATTACTAATATTGCCAAAAACGATAGCATGAAACACCAGTCAAATTTAAGTTCACCAAATCTAAGAATGGGCATTAATTTTGTGACACTGAAAGTCGCATTAAAAAAAAAGCAGAGTCATATTTTGAAGGATTACACAATTCACACTGAAGAACAAATCACACAGGTAAAATATGCAATATTTATTTTCTGTTTCTGTTTTTTTTTTTATTTGTATACATTCAATTAAAAAGCAAAACTGATCTGTAGCCTATGAGTTTCTTTTTTTTTTTTTTTTTTTTTTTATTGGATGAGTGATAGATTGGTTCTTTCACGTAGGACGTCCATAACAAAATGTTGTGAGTATCTTTTTTGAAATTTGACCTATAGCACGATTTGTCTAATACTTAATGGCTTTAATTTATTTTCTTTTTTTTTTCTCTATACTTGTTTATTTGGGTGCGCGAAATTTATGAAACACTTTACCTGTTGTTCGCTATTAAAAACTTATTGTCAGTCGCAAATCATTAATTTAATTTTTCCAAAATCACTGCCAAAGCAATATCAAAAAGTGTTCAATCGCCATTACATAACTCATGCGACACGGTTTCGAGAGTTTTAACTTACGTTTCTTCATCAAATGATGACGTCATCAATGCCGAGATCTCGGCCGTTATCAGCGCGAGAACTTGGCCAAACACTGCTGTTGAGTTACCAGACGGCAGTGGGGAATGCGGCCAGATTAACGGCAGGGGTAGATATCGTTTACCTGTATCTATCTCTGCCGGACACGGCTAAGTATGATTGCAGGCAAACAAGCCACACAGGTCGCGACTACAAGAATCGGTTAAAGGTAATCTGGGAAACTCAAGCTTGCTATTGACTTGTTATTATGCCAGTTGCCTTATTAACTTTTATAGAGGATGTAAATTATAATAATTATATCAACGCGTCCTGTGTAACAATGGGTGGTAAAGGGGAAAAAAAAGTGGCGCATTTCGCAAAAAGCCAATTAAAAAAAAATGATTCAC
>JAWDGP010003388.1:47500-72500 GCA_033675545.1 Elysia crispata | reverse complement strand
TTTTACTTCCTCAGTAAGTTGTCCTGGAGGTGAATGGTCGTTTGAGCTTTTAATAATTGAAATGGCAATAGTAAGGCGTATAAAACAGGGGGGGGGGATAGCCTTTTACTACGAAATTTCAAAGAGCATCGGTAGTGCAGTTTGTGGCTTCATTGGCCCAATAATGAGATTCCCCCTCCAGAAAGATTTGAAAAGAGTAAAACTATTTATTTGGTCCGAGGCTTCTTAGTACACAGGCATAGTCACCGAAGTGAACAAGCTTTTGCATGTTTGAGATAGTGATCAATTTCTCTTAACTTTTGAGCATAGTTAAGATAGAATTGTACTCAGAACGAACTTATAACTCAGCCTAGACGCCTACACAGCATACATATTTAACTGTCCTAACCCTGTCAAATAGTTGAATGATATGGCTCACTCTAACACTTGCTGCAAGTTTGCTCATTATGGTGACTTGGCCTCCATGTATTTCCGGAAGCATCTACTCGGTCGGTGGTTCCAGTCATGTCGGTGTAGGTGGATTGTTCAAGGTCACAATCATCGTCTTCGGGAATCTCCAGGGATGGAAAGCAATGCAGAGCTAGGGAGTCGACTTTATGGTCATCTTGTCTTTTATTTACGTCGTGCTGGGGACACGGAAAGATCTAGAAAGATCTGAGGTCATTTTGCAGAGTTCTGACATGTCGAAAGCTAGCGGGACGAGTTCAAAAAAGAGTGATCCTTGTGATACGTCTGCTAGGGAAATGGTGGGACAGAAAAACTTGATATGGAAACCTGGGAAATAAAAACAATGGAAACGTAACGGGCTAAAAAAAACAAAAAACTAAAACTACAACGAAAGACGAATACCAATGCAACTTTTCCTTTAGAAGAATAATATTAATTTTTTTTTTACAAGGTGAAGTTTATGACACCATCTTTTAGACCCCGACCTTCCTTCGTCTTTATGGATCTATATCGTATTACGTTTAAAGAACCCATTCAAAGATAAGACAAAACTAAAACAGAGTAACGATAAAAGAATAGTTATCTCAAGACTTATTATAAAATCTTAATCCATTAATAGATTTTTTAACTGCATAATCATAATTATAGATACAAGTTAATGGACAGCTACTAATTCTCGCAAGACAGTCTAAATTTCATGGGTCTATAATAGGCGTTTAGAAGGATCATAAAATAGATTGGGAAAGCGCAGGCTTACTGTTTTCTACTTGGGAATACGAGTTAAGAGAGCAGTTTTCAGATATAATGAAAAAAAAATTTGCATCAGTAAATGGGGATAATAGAAGGCTGCAGCTAGTATGGGTTTCTATTTTGGGGACGCACAGCATAATTCTGTAAGTATCTGGCAAAGTGTTCGTGGCCAATGGCTCGGTTCATAATCAGCATTTAGAGTAATTACTTTTTCAAAGAGCGCTTTTTCCCCGCTATAATTACCTACATACATTTGTCTTTTTTTTTTTTTTTTTTTTTGATTATTTTATTTCATTTTGGGGATTACTATACTTTCAATATGAATACAGATCGGTAAAATTGAGTATGCATGTGGGAGCTGTATTTAACAAGTAAGTGAGCGAAAAAGAGAAATTTCGACACATAAAAATTTTGTCAGCCAAATGTATGATTGATAGACAACAACAAAAACTACTCAAAAAAAAAATAGTATCAGAAAAAAAGAAATAGAAATATGGCTCTTAACTCCTCTACCTCAATCGCTGGGGCTCGAACCCACCTTGACAGAGCACTGGTTCTACCATAAAAGCCACCGCATCTTCCTTTAGTGAGAGATAGAGAGACACAGACAGAGAGAAAGAGAGAGAGAGAGTGAGAGAGAGAGAGAGAAAGAGACAGACAGACAGACAGACAGACAGACAGGGAGAGAGAGAGAGAGAGAGACAGACAGAGAGAGAGAGACAGAGACAGAGACAGAGACAGAGACAGAGACAGACAGACAGACAGACAGGGAGAGAGAGAGAGAGAGAGAGACAGACAGACAGACAGACAGGGAGAGAATGAGACAGAGACAGACAGACAGACAGATAGACAGGGAGAGAGAGACAGAGACAGACAGACAGACAGATAGACAGGGAGAGAGAGAGAGAGAGAGAGAGAGACATCCAGACAGACAGAGAGACAGACAGACAGGGAGAGACAGAGAGAGAGAGAGAGAGAGAGAGAGAGAGAGAGAGAGAGAGAGAGAGAGAGAGAGAGAGATAGAGAGAAACTCCGACTGTCAGTCACACTAACCTCCCATATTTTCTTCTCCCATAGTTATCCACAAGAAATATGTCTGAATGTTATCAAGACGTCCACCTTTTTCCTTGTGGGTTTTTAGTTTCACAGACAGATCTAGAGTGGGCCTTCTGTTAAAACCATCGGCAAAATCAGCAAGCGCTTTGCTAAGAAACAAAGAACTCTGGTTCTGTGGTGAAGTTATTGCACTATAAGTTTGTTTATCATGGAACAGGAATTGGAGAGGTGAAAGAGCTGGGGGAAAATGTCAGAGTGGTATAAATACATTCATTTCGTTGTGGTGCAAACGTATTTTGTAAGTTATGTTGGATCTTAAGTACGTTCTTCCTACTAGCGTAATTCATTATAGCGTGTTACTGATTAGTTTCATGTAAGTGGGAAGGGAGGAAAGAGGGAGGGAAAAGTCTCTAGATACATGCGGAGGAAATCATTTTATGAGGACATGACTGAGCTTTAATAATCAATTACTCAGTCAATAAAACCTATACTTATCTTTTCATGAAGACAAGAATAATACGGCGACTGATTAAGCCTAAAATCCCTGCGTCAGATCATAACATTATAACTTTCGGTTAATATAAGGTTAGAATCTCTGATTTTCATCCCCTTCCTGGGGTAAATACTGCGGCCAAAGATGGTGGGCGAGCTGAAATGAGATTTTACAAAGTTATTCTTCACAATTAGAAATCACGAGCTTTCGCTCAAGTTTTTGTTCTCATATAACGCAAAAAACCTCTGAGAGAGGAATGCTTCAGGTTGTTAAAATTTCAAATTACAGAAAAAAAAAGATAATTTCAAAACGCAATAACGAGAAATGTTTAAGTAAAAAAAATTACGGCAAAGATCTTTGAATTGAAATACTTTTGATTATTGGACAGCACTCATAACTTTTCTCGCAGCATAACGTGTTTTAAGATCGCAGTCACCATAAAAGACCAATCAAGGACTTATCTCTGGGGTTATTGGTACTCTGCAAAGGATACAATCTAAAAATGGGAGCACGTTCAGATTACCTTGAAAGGTACATCAATCAGTCCATTGCTCAAGCAATACGGAAGAATAGTGTGGCGTTTGGACTATTAAATCTTGGACAATAATAAAGACTAACCAGTGACGAATGTATATATCGGAGGTTGTGAAGAGAGCTAACCACAGAGCTTTCTTTCCCAGTTCAGACTAGACTTATATCTCGACACAGTCGGATGATACCTTAATTATTCATTTAAACCAGAAAACCCAAAGGTTCATCTTGTGTTTCTTATTGATTGGATAAGTGCTACAATAGCTCATTTTTTAGAAGAGCAGTCTATTTATAGATATTTTCAAAGGCCCGTTATCATGCACATCAAGTGGACGGGTAGCTAAGATTTCCCGCAAGAAAGTGCCATCTAAGCATTGTTGTTGTTTAGACCTTGCATTTTTAAGGATCTTTGAATAAATTTGGGAAGTACAGATGTATATTTTTCTCACTATTTATCAGGTTGAAACGGTTTTACATGATTATTTTTAGGCGACTTGATACAAAGAGAGCAAAGCGAGTGTAAGAGCTGGTGATATGGGCAGCAGTTTTGGGTGCCCAGCACGTAATCCAGTGATTTCAACTTCTACCTCTAGCGTCGAGTTTACCTTGGTAAAGTGATTTCCTTCAACTGGGTTCACGGTTAGAGACACGACTAGAACGTTGCGGGATCCTAGATCAGCTAGCAGTCGATTGTTTCTCACGTAGTCCAACTTGTGCTTTGAAATACAATAAATTCTGAACATGCTCGTATCAGCAATGATTATTGAGTAAAACCGATAAAAAAAAAATTGTGCTGAGAAATAAAGAATCATCTCCTCCTTAAAAGATGAAAAATCTTAAATATTTTATGGTCACCCGTACATCAAATTATTGTGTTTGCACATTATTATTCTACGTTTTTCGTTTTAAAATTAGAAGAAAATGTTGCCGCTGAAAGTTTCAGGGAAGCCTGCCAGCAGTAAGAATGATGCCCGCATGCCCGCGGCATAGATCAGTGGAAAAACTCTTGAGGAATTAGGACCACTAATAAGTTTCTGACTTGGGTTTCACTCAGGCGTTCATGGCATGCTTGGGCATCATTACCCTGGAGTATGGGAGGATCTGGACGTGGAGGTAGGCACGACTGGCCGTCAGGCCTGGGTTGATGATGAATAGGGGGGGAAGAGAGAAAGGAAGAGAGAGAGAGAGAGAGAGAGAGAGAGAGAGAGAGAGAGAGAGAGAGAGAGAGAGAGAGAGAGAAACAGGAGGTGAGAGATAGGAGAAAAATAGAAAAGTGTGGATAAGGCAGAGAAGGAGGAATCAGAAGGATAGAGTAAGAGGAACTGTTGTTGAATGAAGAGTGCAGCATAAGAAAGAGACATAATTATAGTGTGGGTGGAACATAGAGGAGAAGAAAGATAAGTGGGCCACTTTGGGTTGTAAGATGAGCTTTTTTGCAGCTGCATATTGTATAGCATAGTGTGGTTGAGAGAGATGGGAAAAATAAACAGAAACACAAAGGAAGATAAACAAATATGGTGTAAATAATTAATTGATTTAGGTTTAGAGAAGGCTGGGGAAAGGCTAATCGAGAAAAGAAAGCAAGTAACAGAGGGGCTGGGATCATCACATACAAAGTGACTGATGCAGCTTGTAAAGAGAAGTTGAAAAGGTTTTATTTGCTCCATTCATTGTTGATATAAGCCTAATTGTACGCTCATTTACTGTTGTAGAGGAGCGAAAGAGAGAGAGAGAGTGATAGAAAGAGAGAAAAAGGAAGGGAGAGAAATTGAAAGAGAGAGAGAGAGAGAGAGAGAGAGAGAAAGAGAGATAAGACAAGGAGTGAAATTGAGAGAGATGGAGAGACAGAGACAGAAGTATAAATGTGTCCAATAAACACAATTATGACGATAATTCTTGGGCCGAAGAACTGAAAAGCATAACTAGACGCAAAATAAAAAAAAACTTCATTCACACAAACTGACAAATTTATTGCCTACTCATGGCAAGCGGTAAATCAGAAGAAAGGCACACGAGTCGTTCATAAAAAAGTTTATTTTGACGCACCATCTAAGGACACAGTGTAATCTTATTATCTTCTATAGACACAATGATAAATATAGATTTGACTTCGGAAATAGTTTGTCAAATCAGCAGAGTATAGTACAAGGAGTATAGGGAGAGAATGGCCACAACTACTAACACTACAGCTGCTACTGATATCGAAGACTTATGTTGTAGGTGTTGTTGTTGGCACGTTATCTGAAAGCCGCGTTTCACAGGGCAAGGGGGTAAGGCTGTTTGTTTTAAAGCCGGACCAAATAATTAGTTTCCTTGGAGGAGAAGCGAAGAAAATTGGTCAGCGACGTCATGGTGTACGTTATGTTCCTTCGGATGTTGTATACACACGATACGCGTGTGATCACATATCGGTGCAACAGAGCCATTGGGATGTTGTATACACACGATACACGTGTGGTCACATATCGGTGCAACAGAGCCATTGGGATGTTGTATACACACGATACACGTGTGGTCACATATCGGTGCAACAGAGCCATTGGGATGTTGTATACACACGATACACGTGTGGTCACATATCGGTGCAACAGAGCCATTGGGATGTTGTATACACACGATACACGTGTGGTCACATATCGGTGCAACAGAGCCATTGGGATGTTGTATACACACGATACACGTGTGGTCACATATCGGTGCAACAGAGCCATTGGGATGTTGTATACATACGATACACGTGTGGTCACATATCGGTGCAACAGAGCCATTGGGATGTTGTATACACACGATACACGTGTGGTCACATATCGGTGCAACAGAGCCATTGGGATGTTGTATACACACGATACACGTGTGGTCACATATCGGTGCAACAGAGCCATTGGGATGTTGTATACACACGATACACGTGTGGTCACATATCGGTGCAACAGAGCCATTGGGATGTTGTATACATACGATACACGTGTGGTCACATATCGGTGCAACAGAGCCATTGGGATGTTGTATACACACGATACACGTGTGGTCACATATCGGTGCAACATAGCCAAATAAATGATCATGGAGACCCTATATTTTACCATTGTGTTGCAATGAAGGTTTTAGTATCAGTATATGTGATGAAAATGAAAACTTTGGACATTGCTGTTATTGTTCTGCCTTTTTTTTTTTAGTTTAAATATTTCTGTTTGATGGTTTTCATATGTTTCATTTTTTTCATACGTCTCATTTCTAATTATTACTTTTAGTCCTCTTCGATAAAAAAAAATTAACTATAATAATTAAAATAGAAACATAATTATATGTGTAATAAGACATAAACGATCATTCATGGTTACTATTCTGCATCGAAAGATAGGATGATGTTCAGAGAGGATAGAGAAATATAAGTAGCGAGGAAGAGAGAGAGGGAGAGAGAGAGAGAGAGAGTGAGAGAGAGAGAAAGAGAGGCGGGAGAGGGGGGTTGATATAACCTATAAATCTATGGAAAGGGTCGACATGGAAGAGCTGTTCTTTCCCAATCTATTTATAGATCCATTTAAACACTCGTTATTGAGTTGTAAATTCCCCAACAAGACGCCAAGTGCGAAGAGGTGTATTGCCTTGCGGGAATTCACGTTACTTTAACTTACTTGGTAATGAGATGCATAAGAGAGGAAATGGACTAATTCTGTATTTTTTTTTTTTTTTCAAATCTATTTTAAGAGCTTTTTAAACGCATAACTTGCGAGTACCGCATAAAGTGCATAATGGTGCAATGCCTTTCGGGAATTCATAGCTGCGCATTTATTTAAATCTATAGGGCAATGAACTTTAAAAAGATCTATAAATAGGTTTGGATTCTACATAATTAGCCAATTATTCTTATTAGTTGGGTATATTACAACATTGCCTAATTTTTCTTATCATTAATAAGCTAGCGAGTTTTTTAGACAACACTATTTTGTTGTTCTAATTTATAAGATAACCAGCCTGTCGGGTAAATTTCGCGTCACAAAAAAAAAGGTAAAATAAACAATAATTAATTAAATCAAGCGAAGTACTTTCTAGTTCCCGGGCATGTTTTAAAGCCTTAGTCAACATGACAGGTGAGCTGAGTGCATTTTCTTTCTTCCTTTTTTTTTTTTAAATGTTTTTCCCTGTTCCTTTTTCCAACTATGTGACATAGGAAACTGTGTTGTATTGCCATTAGCGGCATACACAATATGCCTTGACGCGATAAGACAGAATTCTTCTCCAAGCGTTTGGTCTGACTATCTCCACATGAAGAGTTCGCATGTATAATAATGGAGACCGTTTTAAATCTGAAATTAGGAGACAAAAATTCGTTATGTGAGTTTGCTTAATGCAAAATTAAAAAAAAAAAAAAAAAAAAAAAAAAAAAAAAAAAATTGAGCCGCTG
Source organism: Elysia crispata (assembly GCA_033675545.1). Taxonomy (NCBI): domain Eukaryota; kingdom Metazoa; phylum Mollusca; class Gastropoda; family Plakobranchidae; genus Elysia; species Elysia crispata. The sequence goes on along the minus strand of JAWDGP010003388.1, from coordinate 64,818 downwards.
CCCAAGATACTGGTAAAGATAATAAAATTAAAATATTTTTTTTTCCAGACAGTTCTTTTCAAAATAAAGTTATCTCCGCACAAATAGCAAGTTTTAAATACTTTTTTTTTTTAATTCGTGAGATAAGCAAAGGTCTTCACACATAATCAAAAATAAAAAAAAAACGTTTGGGAAAACGAATATTGCTAAGGTGTAAAGGGATTTTATTAATTAACTTACAACTGTCGCCATTAACACAATAACTTGTATATCTGGCAGAGGGCTGATGTAAATGATATATATATATATATAGATGTATGTGTGTATATATATATATATATATATATACATACATTATATATATATGTATACATACATCTATATATATATATGTATATATACATCTATATATATCTATATATATACATCTATATATATCTATATATATATATATATGTATATATACATATATATATATACACATACATACATATATATATATGTGTGTGTGTGAATGTGTCTGTGTGTGTGTCTTTTTTCCCCCGCCTTTATAACACTATTTACATGCGCCGGCTCCGTCTATCAACACATAAAAGTTAATAATCGTGCTTACGTTTTCTAGAAACTTGAAAGGAAATTTATACGGGAAAACCTAAATAATATTCTGGGCTTCTTTCCGCGTGATGATACACAACAGGGCAACACAGGTGTTTTCGATTGTTTCGTGCGAGTTGGCAGGTGCTTGGGTTATATTTTAGTAAACAAATTTGGATTTTGAGGAACATTGACGCACTCAGCGCAGCCTTGGACAATGACGTCACTAAGGGCAAGCCGTGCAACAAGTAGATAATCTTTTATTTCACAGTAAACTTCAAAGTGTATAACTTATCAAGATGTGAGAAAATATAAATTGTTTTTCCGCTTTGTAACATTTTAATAGTTCTTGAAATAAGTTGCTACGTCATGATTTCTAGGTGCACCTGTACTGTACATATCGCATTTTTTTTTTTTTTGTAATATTTTTTTTCTTTATATTTTTTAAGAAGTTTGGAGGATCTCCATAATTTTCGAGAATGGTGGGTTACAACTCGCGACATCTTAAAATACTTTTCTCTAATAGAACTGATAACGAAACAAATCGTGGACGAAGAATTTTCTAGGTTTGCAGTTATAGAACATTGCTACGTCCGACTACTCTGCTGTCGACGTTGAGGAGTGACAGGCTTTAAGTCCCCTAAGTTTTGGAAACATTGCATCCCTCACACGTACCATTCTATTATGTCTTTCCCTCGGCCCGCCAATCTCAAGGCCACACGCATACACACATGTATGTCTACACACCCAACTGGGTCACTCTAACTAGAGTTGCCTTGACATGTCGACGCATCAGTTTTCATTGATGTGTTCTATGTCCACATGACGTAGTTTTGAGAAAATGGCTTTTAAACTCTCATTCAACTTATACCCATATGTTAGACATAGAACAAATGTTAGAGGATTTGACCAATTTTGCTTGACTGTTGGTTCTGCAATTAACGGGGCATAATAGATAATGTTTTTAGGGATGGATTTTGACGCTATCTCTAATCATAGTGAAACTGGACATAGAACAAATGTTTGAGAATTTTACCCATTTTGATTGACTGTTGGTTCTACCATTAACAGGGCATATAGATAATGTTTATAGGGATGGATTTTGACGCTAGCTCTAATTAGAGTGAAACTAGACATAGAACAAATGAAAACAGAGGCGTCGATGCGTCATATATAGGCTAGATCTGAACTCTCAAGCTTGACTTCGAACTAGGAATGTGTAAGAAAATCCATGCTTTGTGTAGGCTATCATAATGATACAGCGGAGAGCTGACCGAGATTTGAACGATTGAGATAGCACGGACGAACACACACACACACAAACAAACCTTAAAGTGTGTAGGAACAAGACGCTGTGGTCTGCAATAGCATTGTTCCCCACCTCCTCTCTCTCCCCTCTGCATAAAAAGAAAAGAAAAGAAAAGGATCCAGACTAGTCCTCTCCTCCTTTAGTAATTAGTGTATTAGTATTCCTTCTTTTACTCAGTTGGAGGAACCCTCAAGGCCAGATTAAGAATGAGAATAGGGAAGATACACGGAGTAGAAGAGAGGGAACAGTTACGTATTAAAACTGATCTTTATATTGAACTATAGGCTACTGCTATTTTTGTTTTTTTTTAGTGTTCTCTAGAGGAGGAAGATGATTGTAGCCCGGGAAAACCCTATCATAGTTCGGTTGTTTGGGAGGGGAGGGGGAACTATGGACTGAGGGACATCACTTCGTTCATCATTATGCTGTGAGTGAAGAGATAGGATGTGAATCAAAGAAATTATGAAAGACGGAGGGAGGGAGAGAAATACAGAGGAAATGAAAGAGACAGAGTTGAAGAACAGAGAAAAGTGTTATATCGGAAGGCGAAATCAGGAAGGAGGACAAGAGAGAGAGAGAGAGAGACAGAGACAGAGACAGAGACAGACAGACAGAGACATAAATACATACTGACAGACAGACATAGACACACAGAGAGAGAGAGAGAGAGAGAGAGAGAGAGAGAGAGAGAGAGAGAGAGAGAGAGAGAGAGAGGAAGAATACGTTACATATAAGAATAAACAAACCCGTTACAAAAGGGATAGGTCCACCAAAAGCGGAAAAATCCACTTGAGCGGACTAGCGCCCACGAAACTAAACCATGGTTGAGATAGGGAAGTTGTAAAGACCTCTTGATCTAGAGGTCAACAACAATGAAAATACTGACGGTGATTTCCTTGCCAACGCTTCCGAGACGTCTAAATACAAGGAAGAAATGGAGATATAAAGACTGGTTGAAATTATGGGAACTTAAATAAATCAGACAGCTGTTGTGGCGATGTAGAAGGCAGAGAAAGTCGAGACATGCGCAAGAAGGCACGAAATGGTGTAACTGGGAAAGCACCAAGGACAAAAGCGAGTGGAGTCTGGGTAGATTCTATATCACATTTTTACATAGATCTAGTTGTGGGTAGATCATGTGCGCTTTTTTTTTTTTCGTTAAATTCTTTGTTTGGCTGTTCGTTCTTCAGTCATGTTATTGCTGTTGTATTCGTCGATTTACTTATAAAAAAAATCCTTTTCAGTTGCTCAATAAAGTTATGAACGCCTTTTCAGTCTTAGATATATTATTAACCCAGACTAAATGCGGCTTTGAGCTTTATTTTTACTAGTTGAAAACCCCGTTCTATAAACGGGGCCTTGGTGTCAATTTGCCGAGGCTGGGGTGCGTGGTTCTATTTTAAGAGGCTTATCTCTCCTTTCTCTTACATGATTCAGATAAAATTATATGCCTCCACTATCCATCTTTATCTAGAATCTAAATATCTCGATAATTTTAATTCTGAACCCAAAATTTTTATACATATCTAAAGCTTAATTCCTTTTGGATTTAAAAATTAAAACAAACGGTGTGTTCATTTCGCATTAAAAACAAACACTGATTTGCACGGTGTAGATCTAAATTAGATCAAGATCTAGATCACTCTGGAGATCAAATCTAGATCTAAAATTTAAATTGAGAATAAGGGTAACCTCCTAGATCTAGTTTCACTATCCAGCTAATTCCAACCACCAAGGGATTTAAAAATCAAAACAAACGCATTCGATATTCCTTTTGCATTAAAAACAAACACAGATTTGCACGGCTAATTAAAATGTCTACCTATCTCAACGGTTGGTCTCGCATGCTTAACATGGTTTAAAACGGGTTTTAAAATGTCGTTTTGTGAATGCGTGAAACAGCTTTGCGATTTAAAAAAAAATATACCCACGTAGAATCGCGTGATCTAGAGTTGCTTTTCCATATTTTTCTGGATTATATTGGCGGCCCACACAAATCTGATGACCCATTACACGTTTCAGGTTACGATCTTTATATTACGATTCGGCCGAGGATAAGAAAAAGAAGTCGTGAGAATCAAAGGTATTAAGATTGTAATAATTATGGTCTCTACGATAGAATCTAAGTTACAATTCATGTGTGCTTTTAAATAATTACAACAAAAAATAGAAAGAAAGTTGCCTAGTTTGGCGCAATGGGAAACAGCCCACCTGGTGCAAGTGGATTCTGTGCTGTAGTAAGTCTTGTCTAAATAGGACAAAAACGCTAAGAAGCGGGTGTTTGTTGAATTGTATGTTTTCAGTGAAACATGAGAAATGTGCACATGTTAAACCCTGAGAGAAACAGTGAGATAGAGAATGAGAGATAGAGAAGATGGAGGAAGAGAGAACTCTGTACCGGAAAGTAGTTATAATGGATCTATGTATTGATACCTCAATTGTAGCTATTCATTTTCGGCAGTACGAAGAGTTTCAATATTTGTTTGTTTCTTTTCTCTGCTACCACTTTTATTTCTTTCCTTCTATTCTCGCCTGTCCTCCTCTTGTTTTATTCTCCTTCTTTGTCTCTATTTACTTCCCAATTTATAAGGCGTCTTCCATTTTTTCTTCCACCCCTTTATTCCTCTAGCTTCTACCTCCAATTCAATTAGATAAGGCAGAGACAGAGTCAGAAGAGGGGAAGAGAAACTTTATGATAAAAGAGAATTTGTTAATGATAGTGCGTACGGGTAGATAGAAAAAAAAACAAAACAAAAAACAAACATGTTACTTAACAGGGAGAAGAAGATTAAAAATGGTACAACTCAGAGTGGGAGAGAGAAAGATGGAGAGAGTGAGAGAGAGAGAAAGAAAAAGTGAAAGACGGAGAGAGAGAGAGAGAGAGAGAGAGAGAGAGAGAGAGAGAGAGAGAGAGAGAGAGAGAGAGAGAGAGAGAGAGAGAGAGAGAGAGAGAGAGAGAGAGAGAGAGAGAGAGAGAGAGAGAGAGAGAGAGAGAGAGAGAGAGTTAGTTGCACGCCTAATAGTAATACTACTAATAGACAATCAAAGCTGACCATAACAATCGGTCTGTAGCCACTGGTCAGCAGTCAGTGACTAAGCGGCCTCCAATTCCCCGGTTCGCGATCAAGGCCACGGTCCGATGACAACGGTCGGACGGACACGGCTTTTATGGGGATGGAGACGGGTACCTAGGGTGGGTAGATCTACTTGCTGGACCAGAGCTCTTTTGAGGTGGGAGGAGAGAGAGAGAGAGAGAGGGCAGCGGATGGAGATCAAGATCTCTCGCCTCGGTGTTATCCGGCCCTCATCGGCCACACTTGACTTACGCGCAGCTCGCGTAGGGTCAAAGGCCATGAGAGGTCATGAGATGGTGCGAGTGTTTTACAAGGAGAAATTGGATCAAGGGAAAGCCTTCCTCCAGCGCAGCTTCGTTCTCTCCACCCAAGCGATAAACCCAGGGGGCAAAATAGTTATTAAGACCAGGATAGGTGTCGAATGGTTTTGCCAAAGGGTATCAGTTCCCTTAGGAATTTAACACGGGATGAGAAATGAATAAAGTTTTTAGGTGCGGGATAACATATCTCTCTCTCTCTCTCTCTCTCTCTCTCTCTCTCTCTCTCTCTCTCTCTCTCTCTCTCTCTCTCTCTCTCTCTCTCTCTCTCTCTCTCTCTCTCTCAGCTCTCTCTGCCTCCCTGTCCTCTCTCCCTCCCTGTCCTCTCTCCCGCTAACTCTCACATGCAGGCGCCTCATGATTTTATTTTTATCAATCTACTATTCATGAACTCGACAAAACATTTCTTCATGACTGTATTGATGTTCATAAATATATTAATAACATTATTTATTCTTTTATCCATCTGCTCATTTATTTCTATTTCAAAAGTTAACATTCATCTATCTATCTATCTATCTATCTATCTATCTATCTATCTATCTATCTATCTATCTATCTATCTATCTATCTATCTATCTATCTGTCTATCTATCTATCTATCTACCTATCTATCTATCTATTTATCTATATATTTTTTCACCTATTGTTCTATATAGGACTGTTGTACTTTAACAGTATAATTTATATGTTCCATGAATTTAAAACCATAGCAATATAATTATATGTCTCTATCATACATTTGTTTAAATGTCTCTTTATCTATTTACACTTTTACCGTCCATCTACCTAGCTTTCTTACAACCTATCTATAACGCCGTCCATCTACCTAGCTTTCTTACAACCTATCTATAACGCCGTCCATCTACCTAGCTTTCTTACAACCTATCTATAACGCCGTCCATCTACCTAGCTTTCTTACAACCTATCTATAACGCCGTCCATCTACCTAGCTTTCTTACAACCTATCTATAACGCCGTCCATCTACCTAGCTTTCTTACAACCTATCTATAACGCCGTCCATCTACCTAGCTTTCTTACAACCTATCTATAACGCCGTCCATCTACCTAGCTTTCTTACAACCTATCTATAACGCCGTCCATCTACCTAGCTTTCTTACAACCTATCTATAACGCCGTCCATCTACCTAGCTTTCTTACAACCTATCTATAACGCCGTCCATCAACCTAGCTTTCTTACAACCTATCTATAACGTCTCTCATGAATTTAATTATAAAAAAAAAGAAACATAAACCCATGAAGGAAGTTTAATTACACTATTAAGTTAAAGGTGGGAAATTTGAATGGTCATTTAAAAAAAAAATCAAGAAAAATTTTTTAGGACAAGACTTAGTGTAAGCGAAATATTCGTGGCGTTTTACTTTATTCATTCACTATACGTATTTTTCTTACTCAGTTGTTTATTTTGGTCAACGAGACAGTCAGATGCAGAAAATCTTATACTAGCTCCAGATTAAAAAAAGTTCTTTTCAACTCAATCGACAATCTTCTTCCATTTGGCGATCCAGGGCCAGTAGTTCTCATGCAAAGATGGTCAGCGGTTTGACCAGCTGGACTTTAGTAGGTCAATATAATGTGATACTCTGATTGTTTGTGTCTGTGTCACCACCGTGTTAGCTGGCAAGAGGGGGTCCGCAAAGAGCCAAAAAACAGCTACAGACTTTGGTTAGGTTGGTTCAACTGGGTTGAAGATTTATTTCGGTGTGTATAAAGGATTGAAATTATTTTGCCCTTTGCTTTTCCTTAAATATTTCTTTTCTTTAGACCGTGGTTTATTTTATTTTTTTTTTTTTTTTTTTTTGACAAAAAGAAAGGACGTCGGGTTTAGACGATGATCTTCGTCAAGATAAACTTATGCTTCTCTCTTGATATTCGGATGAGGGAGGTTAAGCTTAAGAATGGTACCGGTCAAAATACTCCAGTAATTCAAACCTATACAACTAAATAAAAGGTTGAAAAAAATTTCCATTCGCTTTACACCTCGGCGCCATTCTAAGCTTAAAATTGGTACCGATCAAACTACTCGAGTAATGCAAACCTACACAACTCGATAAAAGGTTAAAACAACTTCCATTCGCTGTACACCTCAGCGCTATTCTATTGTATTATTGTAACCTAAGAAACAAATCTCCTGAACATTTGGCCTGCCTGTTATTGTAAGTAACGCCTTATCTTCCTGGCCCTTCTTAAACTCTGGCTCCGGGCTTTCACCAAGGTCCATTCAATAGCAGTTAAGATCCGGGGTTAACAGGGCAATGCGGGTTTCCGCCAGATCCCCAGGCCCTAATCTTTAAAGTCCACTTATATTGTATAAGGTTGTCGGAATTGTCAACAGTGCCTCTGGTCGTATCTATAGCCGTATCCAGTTCTCGATGCACTGGTCGGAATCGAGCTCGATAGAAAGTGACAAGGAGAATCGCAGGCCTCTCCCCCCCCCCTCCCCCCCCCCCCCACTCCCTTTACCCTCTCCCTTCCTTCTCACCCCTGGTCGTGTGTCTGCAATTCTAGCATACAAGTGGCCAATTGATTTGATAGACAGGCACAAAAGAGCACGGTACGATTAAACAAACAAAATCAAAAGCGTTACATTGAAGTTGATCGATTCAAAAAAAAAATTGAACCACGCAATATGGTTTGACGTGGTACTCCCATCGATAATCTTTTACGAAAAAACAATATCATGTCTTTGCGACATGTCGAACCAGCCACCGTTAGGCGAGGCAGCAAAGTTGAAAAGACAAAGGTCTAAAAAAATGGGTAGATAGTGGCCGGATCCAGTTCGTGACGGGGAGTTTCCACGGATCTTAAAACCACTTGTCAGTATGATATACATATCGGACGGCTGGTGAGCTGGAGATTTTCGTAGAATATCAGTACTTTTTCCGTATAGCTACTGAGTGTTCACCTACTACGTCCTTTTTTAATGCATCCTTTGGGGTTCGAACTTCAAAGGTTGAATTATTTTCTAATTCGATTGTTTTCTTGCCACATCAGCCAACTGAGATTCCGATGATTAGAGCAATTTTATTTCGCTATATACCAAGTCATGGAACACACCCTTACAACTATGAAGATGGACGGAAAGAGATGGAGAGGTAGACAGAAAGAAAAGATCCTGTCACGGGCTATGAAGATGAACGGAAAGAGATGGAGAGGTAGACAGAAAGAAAAGATCCTGGCACGGGCTATGAAGATGGACGGAAAGAGAGCGAGAGGTAGACAGAAAGAAAAGATCCTGGCACGGGCTATGAAGATGAACGGAAAGAGATGGAGAGATAGACAGAAAGAAAAGATCCTGGCACGGGCTATGAAGATGAACGGAAAGAGATGGAGAGGTAGACAGAAAGAAAAGATCCTGGCACGGGCTACGAAGATGAACGGAAAGAGATGGAGAGGTAGACAGAAAGAAAAGATCCTGGCACGGGCTATGAAGATGGACGGAAAGAGATGGAGAGATAGACAGAAAGAAAAGATCCTGGCACGGGCTATGAAGATGAACCGAAAGAGATGGAGAGATAGACAGAAAGAAAAGATCCTGGCCCGGGCTATGAAGATGTACGGAAAGAGATGGAGAGATAGACAGAAAGAAAAGATCCTGGCGCGGGCTATGAAGATGTACGGAAAGAGATGGAGAGGTAGACAGAAAGAAAAGATTCTGGGACGGGCTATGAAGATGGACGGAAAGAGATGGAGAGATAGACAGAAAGAAAAGATCCTGGCACGGGCTATGAAGATGGACGGAAAGAGAGCGAGAGGTAGACAGAAAGAAAAGATCCTGGCACGGGCTATGAAGATGGACGGAAAGAGATGGAGAGGAAGACAGAAAGAAAAGATCCTGGCAAGGGCTATGAAGATGTACGGAAAGAGATGGAGAGATAGACAGAAAGAAAAGATCCTCGCACGGGCTATGAAGATGAACGGAAAGAGAGCGAGAAGTAGACAGAAAGAAAAGATCCTGACACGGGCTATGAAGATGAACGGAAAGAGGTAGACAGAAAGAAAAGATCCTGGCCCGGGCTATGAAGATGAACGGAAAGAGATGGAGAGATAGACAGAAAGAAAAGATCCTGGCACGGGCTATGAAGATGTACGGAAAGAGATGGAGAGATAGACAGAAAGAAAAGATTTTGGCACGGGCTATGAAGATGTACGGAAAGAGATGGAGAGATAGACAGAAAGAAAAGATCCTGGCACGGGCTATGAAGATGAACGGAAAGAGAGCGAGAAGTAGACAGAAAGAAAAGCTCCTGGCACGGGCTATGACGATGAATTGAATGAGATGGAGAGGTAGACAGAAAGAAAAGATCCTGGCACAGGCTTTGAAGATGAACGGAAAGAGAGCGAAAGGTAGACAGAAAGAAAAGATCCTGGCACGGGCTATGAAGATGAACGGAAAGAGAGCGAGAGGTAGACAGAAAGAAAAGATCCTGGCACGGGCTATGAAGATGAACGGAAAGAGATGGAGAGATAGACAGAAAGAAAAGATCCTGGCGTGGGCTATGAAGATGAACGGAAAGAGATGGAGAGGTAGACAGAAGGAAAAGATCCTGGCATGGGCTATGAAGATGACCGGAAAGAGAGCGAGAGGTAGCCAGAAAGAAAAGATCCTGGCACGGGCTATGAAGATGAACGGAAAGAGAGCGAGAGGTAGTCAGAAAGAAAAGATCCTGGCACGGGCTATGAAGATGAACGGAATGAGATGGAGAGATAGACAGAAAGAAAAGATCCTGGCGTGGGCTATGAAGATGAACGGAAAGAGATGGAGAGGTAGACAGAAGGAAAAGATCCTGGCATGGGCTATGAAGATGACCGGAAAGAGAGCGAGAGGTAGTCAGAAAGAAAAGATCCTGGCACGGGCTATGAAGATGAACGGAAAGAGATGGCGAGGTAGACAGAAAGAAAAGATCCTGGCATGGGCTATGAAGATGACCGGAAAGAGAGCGAGAGGTAGACAGAAAGAAAAGATCCTGGCAGGGGCTATGAAGATGGACGGAAAGAGATGGAGAGGTAGACAGAAAGAAAAGATCCTGGCCCGGGCTATGAAGATGGACGGAAAGAGATGGAGAGATAGACAGAAAGAAAAGATCCTGGCCCGGGCTATGAAGATGGACGGAAAGAGATGGAGAGATAGACAGAAAGAAAAGATCCTGGCCCGGGCTATGAAGATGGACGGAAAGAGATGGAGAGATAGACAGAAAGAAAAGATCCTGGCACGGGCTATGAAGATGAACGGAAAGAGAGCGAGAAGTAGACAGAAAGAAAAGATCCTGACACGGGCTATGAAGATGAACGGAAAGAGGTAGACAGAAAGAAAAGATCCTTTCCCGGGCTATGAAGATGAACGGAAAGAGAGCGAGAGGTAGACAGAAAGAAAAGATCTTGGCCCGGGCTATGAAGATGACCGGAAAGAGAGCGAGAGGTAGACAGAAAAAAAAAGATCCTGGCACGGGCTATGAAGATGGACGGAAAGAGAGCAAGAGGTAGACAGAAAGAAAAGATCCTGGCACGGGCTATGAAGATGAACGGAAAGAGATGGAGAGGTAGACAGAAAGAAAAGATCCTGGCCCGGGCTATGAAGATGGACGGAAAGAGATGGAGAGATAGACAGAAAGAAAAGATCCTGGCACGGGCTATGAAGATGAACGGAAAGAGAGCGAGAAGTAGACAGAAAGAAAAGATCCTGACACGGGCTATGAAGATGAACGGAAAGAGGTAGACAGAAAGAAAAGATCCTGACACGGGCTATGAAGATGAACGGAAAGAGAGCGAGAGGTAGACAGAAAGAAAAGATCCTGACACGGGCTATGAAGATGAACGGAAAGAGAGCGAGAAGTAGACAGAAAGAAAAGATCCTGACACGGGCTATGAAGATGAACGGAAAGAGGTAGACAGAAAGAAAAGATCCTGACACGGGCTATGAAGATGGACGGAAAGAGAGCAAGAGGTAGACAGAAAGAAAAGATCCTGGCACGGGCTATGAAGATGAACGGAAAGAGATGGAGAGGTAGACAGAAAGAAAAGATCCTGGCACGGGCTATGAAGATGGACGGAAAGAGAGCGAGAGGTAGACAGAAAGAAAAGATCCTGGCACGGGCTATGAAGATGAACGGAAAGAGAGCGAGAGGTAGACAGAAAGAAAAGATCCTGGCACGGGCTATGAAGATGGACGGAAAGAGATGGAGAGATAGACAGAAAGAAAGATTCTGGGACGGGCTATGAAGATGGACTGGTGGAGGAACAGTGATTGAAATGATTATGAAAGACGTGGAGGGACAGGATCACTAATGCTAACCGGCACGACACCGCATGAGGATGATATATAGAGCGGCCGCTTGATCCTCTTGTTTCAGTTCAAACAAGAAAAGTTCTAGGCTGTCTAAGCTAGTAGTTTTAAGGCTTTTTATGATTATTTTTTTTTGGGCTTTATTCATAAAGTTGTCTTAGAGGATCATAAACATAATTGTACATTATGTTCTACTTTGAGCCAAATGTGCTGAGCTCTTTCCTTTAATAAGATGGTTGCAGCAATATAAAGGGTAAAAATGATAAATAATAAATTAAATCTGAGATGCTTAGTTTAAAGACCTATAGCGTTGAAACCGTGGTTTTACTTATGCTCGGGAGTAGATTTTGAATATGCCGGTTGTACTGACTTCCTCAGAGAGCTTTTCTTAAGTGATTGTCCCAAATTTGTCTCTTTGAGCTTAGAACAAATTTCTTTTTTTTTTTCTTGCAAAAACTATAGAAAAAAACGTGCCATATCAAACATGTAAATCAATGAATGATACAATTATCCAAATAGACGCGAAAGGATTTTGATTGAAAAAAAAAGAATGGTCCCAGAACTGTCATAGAATGAAGCAATAGTTTGAAGTGTTAACGGAATTTGCGGACCACTTGACATCCAACCTTTGACCTTATAATCACGACAGTCCTCGCGACACAACTTTGAGCATTCTATCTTCCCAGAGAGACGCTAGAGAAAACAATGAAGCGGCTTGTAATGATCACGGAAGTGTTTCACGCAAAAGTATGTTTTGTGCGGTTTTTCGTTTTCCTTTTGGTTAACTATACCTATGGAAAAAAAAACCTGATGTCAAAAATAGCACTTTGAATTTTCGGTGTTTTGTTGGTTTTTTTCAACCTTTGATCCGACATTAAACTATCGTTTTATTTATATGAAATTTTTTTTTGTTGTTTTAAACCAGGCTTAAACGACAAATAAAAAAAAAAAGATTCTGGTCTATTGTTGTGAAGACAATTTTTTTTAATGTGTAAGAGTTTGCGCATGGATAGTATTACATGAAGCGGTGTTCAATTCCAAAAAAAATTGAGGAACGTCGAACGGTTGTAAAATGGTTGCCAAATAAATGAAAATTTGATATTCCAGTAGTTTATCCACTGGAGACGCAGTGACGGGACGTTTTCGAGGCATTAAACTCACCAATACCTCGTGTTGAGGAATAACTCTATGTGTCTCTTAGCTTTTTGAAACTCTTTGACCAAACACGAATTAATGGCTCTAAGACAATTGAACGACCCCAGTACAGGTTAGAGTGGCTGTTCTGGCGTTGTCTCGAGGTCACCCTGACCTTCCTCTAAGCCTAGTTAATGCGGAAAAAAAAGGGGGAAAGCATTTTGGTCGCGAAAGTAAATCATGCTCGGTCATGAAACGTAAAACCTATTGATAGTTTCTTGTACGTTTCCTTCTCATAATAATAATTATTGCTAAGGAGAGAAAGAGTATTCGATAGCGTTAATTAGATTAAGATTTGTACTTTATATCTTTCTTTAAAAAAAAAAAAAAAGAAAAAGAAAAATACGTCAGTAATTTCACGGTTTTTTTTTCCTTGTTGAATTTCTCTTTTCTTTTTCCGCAAAATCCTCTCTTCCATAATCCCTGTAAGAAATCTCGCTCACTTATCCTTAATCTTGAGAGCGAGGGAGAGAGAGAGAGAGAGAGAGGGGGGGGGGGGCAGACAAACAGAGACAGAGACAGAAAGAGAGGGAGAGAAAATGAGATAGAGATAGTTTGACTGTGTGAAAGGAAGAGCAAAAAAGAGAGATATTTCCTTTTTTTTTCACTTTTATTTGTTCATATTGAGAGTCTAAATTGATTTGTGCAGCAAGAGAAAAGAAGCTTCACATAAACCTAATTGAGATAGCAACAAACCCTTGTCAGCAATGAAAACAAACAAGGAGAACGTCGGAAGATTTGTGGCAATCTAGCTAAAGGAAAATCGCCAATAAAATAAAACTGCCGACTTGACATTTTTCCTTCTTCGAAGAATATTTGCTTCTTTTTTTTTCGTCAGTCAACTGTGTAAAAACATAATGATAAAAGCTTTGGACGCTTCAAAATTACTATCGGTTTTCATAAACTACACGCTATTGTTATTATAAGGTTATAAACCAAGAAACAAAAACGATGGTTGAAAAGCAAACAAGGAATTTGACAGCGACAAAATAAGTGTAGAATCTAAAAAATAAAGCTTTCATCCCGCCAAGCAACTATCACTAGCTTTACTAATCATTGCAACGATAGTAGTTTAAAAAAGTAGCAGCAGCAGCAGCAGCAGCACCACCACCACCACCACCAACAACAACAACAACAACAACAACAACAACAATAACAGCAACAACATCAATATCACTACAAACAACGTCATCAATTAAACATTATTTACATCAACAGCTACAATGCAAACATCAGCAAATAGAAAGGGATTATAAAAAAAGGAAAGGGATTATGAAAGAGGAAAAAAAAAACTAAATTGATAAACAAAAAAGTTTTTATATCAACAATCGAATAACAAAAAATCGGCATGGACTTTTTTTTTCCTTAACGGGACTATCCTTTGAACCAACGTGATGTAAGATGCCCTAATTAGGCATCCACAATGAAAGAAATCTACAGTAGAGTCTACACTTCAAAATACCCATTTCACAATAAATGTCAACAAAAGACCTCAAAATCTGATTCTTTTTCAACAGTGAAACAGTATGCCAATACTCTGAGAGACTTTTGTAAGGATCAACATCGAGAAGTTCATGCTGATTAAATTAATTTTTTTTTTTATTGCGACAAGATCCAGAATCTGGATCTAGATTTAACTTTGAGTATAAGATACCGTCATCATGGCGAAGCGTGTAGTTAAGGGCAGGCGTGCAGAGAATATATCAGAGAGCTGTTATTGGATGAAGTGGAGAGATTGGTTCTATCACTTAGCAGTTACCACGAGCAAAATAAAATTCGTCTCAATATAAAAGAACCGGAACATAACTTATTATATAAAAAAAAGTTATAAAAAGTTCAGACTGCGTCAATGAAACAACAAGAATTATCACGACAACCGCAAAATAAACGGTCGCAGTCAACAGATTTGGACTTGTTAATGGAGAAAAACAATATATCATCATACCAAAACTGTGACACGCGTGACAGAGACCAAAGCTAGGGGATAAGTAAACGATAATTTTGGCAACAGATAAATAGTTTACGGACTCCTATTCACACAACGATATCTGGCATACTGTAGAAAGTAAAAACGATAGACAGGATATCGGGATGAAAAAAAAAATAAACAATCGATAAAGCCGAATGAGAGATAGAATATAAATAGGCGATGGATAAGACAATAATTATGAAGGAAGAAAAAACACAAAATTAATTAAAAAATAAAAAGAAAGGATCGATAGCGCCCAGGCATCCGACAACAAGATGGATTCTGTACTCACTTGAGGGTCTTCGAGAAGCGTTTGTTGGGCGTGTGATTCCTCAGCACCTGCGGCTCGGCGCTGATTCCTTGGGCTCTCTGTTTGCGGGGTCCGCCTTGGATGAAGTTGTTCTGTGTCTGAGGCAGCACTGACTGGAACTTGTCCAGTTTGGACCGGAGCTGCATGATGTTCTCCTCCTTCTCCTCCAGCAACTTCTGGAGCTGCATGATCTGCTCGTCCTTGAGGCGCAATAACCGCTCCATCTCCTGAAGGCTGCCCATGGTGCTGATCTACGCAGTGAAAGCAAGGGAAGAAATGTATGAAATAGAAGGAGACGGGAAGGATGGAGGGCGCATGGTGGAAGATCAAGTAAAACCCGTAAAATTGGACTTGGGGCAATGTGAAGGTCAAGTATTATAAAAATAGGAATCTGGGATGAAAAAAAAATAGAAAGCTGGTAATTTGTGTTGATAAACAAGATAGGATTTCTTGGAGTGAAGGCAAGATGGGGATCTGTGATGATGATGATGATGATGATGATGATGATGTATAGCTACAGGATGCTTCAACCATTTTTGTACATCTAGGACTTAGCAAGAACTATCAAAATCAAAAAGTTAATAGTGATAATTTTGACAACCACAAGTAAATAGCTAGATGGGAATAAAATTTCTCAGAAAAAAAAAAAAACGAAAATAAAATCAGAGACCGAAATAAAAATCTTGGTCACGATTCAAGACAGTGGATCGTGGTGGGAATGTTAGGATCAAATATTGTATAGGTAAGAGACAAGCAGAGTAGGACCCAGGGTTTAAAACAAGGCTGGAGTGACTTGAGTGTAGATATGGGAACCTTAGTACTGAGAGCAAAACTAGGGATGGGGTAGATGAGCTACATAATCAGCATACGGAAGCCCAAAAAGCAATGTGCACCAGGTAGTATCCATTTGATGAGAAGACAACTTGTAAAAAAGAAGAATAATCCCATCGAAAGAAAAAATGTTTTTCTTTGCAATTTCGCCGTTTACTTTCTCACAAATTTAATTAATTTTGTTTTGATGATTTATTTCAGAAATAAAGCATGCCATTCATACTTACAGTTCTCATTGTAATATAATAGGCTCCAGAGACTACATTAATTTTTACTGCTATCTTTTTTTTTCGTTGAAGCCCTTTGGAATTGGACGCGCAGATCACGTGACTGTGGTTTTACTGTTTGTGTAACCAATGCACTGCGGTATCACAGGTGTTCTGTCTGCAGTATGGATTAGACTATGCGTGTGGTATGAGCTTATGATCTGCCAGCAGTGGGTTTATCTTGTCTCAGCCAGGGTAACATCGATTGGGAAACAACCCTTCCTCTAAATATGTGCCTGAAAGATGTCTGTCTGTCTGACTGTTTGTCTGTTGCTCACGGTCGCTCTTCCCCCACTTCTACCTCTATGTCATTTTCTCTATGATTAGCTTGAGCTCTTGGTTCTTCCATGGCTTTCCCTTTCTTCCTCTTTTTCTTTAACTATTTATTTTCTGTCTCGTTTTATGTCTGCTTTTCCCCTCTTCCATCGTATTTCTGTCTGTCTGTCTATTTCTGTCTGTTTCTGACTTTCTCTCTCTTTCCCTTTCTCTCTTTCGCTCAATTTATATTCCTATAGCTACCTATTAGTATGAATATATCTGTTTGATATTTGTATACCATTTTACTCTGTCACTTACTCTCTCTCTCTCTCTCTCTCACTCTCTCACTCTCTCTCTCTCTCTCTCTCTCTCTCTCTCTCTCTCTCTCTCTCTCTCTCTCTCTCTCTACCGATCTATCTGTATTTCTGACCAAAAATATCTTTGTTTTAATTTGTTCAATCATATTCATTGTGTACATTTTCATGATTTTGACGTTGTCTTTTCATACAAATGACACAGGATTTTCGCCATGCTGAGCTTTATGCCGTCGTTCTGTCGGTCTGTTTGTGTCGTCTGTCTGTCTCTCTATCTATCTATCTATCTATCTATCTATCTATCTTTCTATCTATCTATCTATCAATCTCTCTCTCTCTCTCTCTCTCTCTCTCTCTCTCTCTCTCTCTCTCTCTCTCTCTCTCTCTCTCTCTCTCTCTCTCTCGTCTCCCTGTCTTTTTAGGTTAAATTGTTATGGAATGCTGATTTGCGTGGCCTGTTATTTTATTTATTTTCTTCACATTTTCATAAATATAAATGTAAGCATTTTAATCAAATATTTATTTTGAGAAAAGCGAGATAAACATGTTGGCGATCTTTTTCTAAAATCTTGTGATTATGTGAACATTCAACAGAAA
>JAWDGP010003388.1:30000-40000 GCA_033675545.1 Elysia crispata | reverse complement strand
ACGCAGAAGTTATGCACAATCTTAATGTCTCGGGGAAAAAATTGCGACTTCGCTGGTTTTTATACTTTCTCAAAATTAATTTTTACATACAAATAACTTAAGACATACTCTGTTTTGTGTTAATTAAAAAAAAATAACGATCTTAATGTATCAAAGAGTTCCGAAGCAGGAGCTGTTGTTGCAAGATGCCTTTAAGGTGTTGTGGGGGCATATAGAGATGAATTTAGCTCTAAAACGATAATTGAAGATTAGGTGCAGAACAGCAGTGCTGAAGCAAAAAGGTTGAGCTTATTAATTCCTCGGCCCACACTTTGTGCAGTGGGACAAAAAAAAAAAATATTAGGCTACATAGCTAGGTGAGGAATTCAGAAAAAAGAAAAAGGTTGGCAGCAGCGACATATAACTTTGTTATCGAAATTCTTGTGGTGCACAGCTGTCAAAAATCTAGATCTAGATTAGATCTTTGCCCGTCTCAAGGTTTTTTTAACTTCGCAAAGCCAACTTTGTAGAAAAAAGGGGAACATGATGCTACAGCTTTTCAACAGTATCAGGGTATGGATATATGAAGACGGTATGAGCCAAAAGAAAGATAGCACGAGACTTCAAAATATCAGCAGTTTGCAGGTTGTGGTTGCATCAAGCTTTTCGATGATACGCTTTCTTTAACGCTTTCACCTTTACTGCACGGTTGATTGTGTGTAACTGGAATCGAGAGATAGAGAGGGAGAGCGAGAGAGAGAGAGAGAGAGAGAGAGAGAGAGAGAGAGAGAGAGAGAGAGAGAGGAAGGAAGGAGTGCGGTTGCACTAGCTTTGCTTTGCCTCTTTTATTGTCTTTTGTTTTTCTCTTAATTCATAACTGCTTTAATTAACTACAACATAACTGTTGCAGAAGAGTTTGAGGTCTCAGTGCCCTTCTAGGAAAACTAGCCATCTGAGTTCTGTTCAGTCATCTTTTTTTCTCTCTTCTAATATTCAGCTTACAAAATTAATGATCTTCAACCAACAACAAACCTGTCGTATTTGTTATTATTCTCTTCTGGCCTTCTTAATATTAATTTCTTTAAAATCTTTCAATTTGCTATGAAATCAGTGTCTAGTATTGTTTTTCTTTTTCTTTTTATTCCTTTTTCTTGAAGCTATGTAAAGGCTCAATGTGAAAAGAAAATGATTTATAAGTGATATACGTGGCAGATTAACTAAACAATTTCGATTTCGACTTCCGAGGAGCTCTGGTGGTGGTGGTGGTGCCGCTGCCTTGAAACTCTCCAGAAATATTCTGCCGCAAAATTATATTCAAGCCATGCTGACATCAAAGGAAGTTGATCGGGACTCATCTTACAAGCACTACCCTGACTGAAAAGCGCTTGTATCGTATGGTAGACACTATACCACTAAGTATTTGTTAATATGAAAATAAAACAAGTCCGGAACATTTTGTATCTATAATTAGCAGCACAGTTAGTCCCTTTTTTTTCCTTGAAGGAGATGGAATTGGGAAGAGAGAGGTGGGACCACTAAGATCCATTTCAGCCTTTCACTATTTTTTTACGTGCTAATAATAAATGTTTCTATGTGATATGCAGAAAGACAACCGGAGAGATTTACTTCGTTTGAGCTGAAAGACAAACCTGTCATTTTTTACAGATGTTATTCCTAAACAAAGCAATACTTGGCTTGGCGAAAAAAAAAAGTGTGTATTTATGTGTGTATGTATATGTGGGTGTTTAAGTGTAAAAGGGGGGGGGGGGAGAGAAGAGAAAGAGAGAGAGAGAGAGGGGGGGGGGGTATTCCACGAGTAATTATTCTTATTTTAATTTGCACAGTCTTGTGCCAGGTTTATTGAGGCTCATCAGCGAGGCTTCGGTAAAGTTGATCCATCTATCGCAGTTTTTCTCCTCATCACTATCTCTCTTTCCACTCCACCGTCCCTCCTCCCACACACACACACACACACTCTCTCCCTCGACTCCCCTTCCCCCATCCCCGTTGCTGTGCTGTTACGGTGGTGCTTTCACACATAATGATGTTCAGGTCTAAGCGGCTTGAAGATGTAGTTTTCACTGGCTGCCAGAGTTGGACCCAGGAGTTGTATTACATGTAGATCTCCTCTCAGACTTAAGTGTGAGTAGGGATCTCGTCAGTTCTTTTACCTAGTTTCTCTCTTTGGGCTTTTTGTTTATTTCTCGGTTGTCAGGCCAATGCAAATCGATTTGTTTCTTCCCTGCTCTTTGAATTATTGTATTTCTTCGTTTTGGAGATGTAACAGTTCTCCATGTTTTGGATGCTGTTTCTCCGCTTTATCTACTTTCGTTGGTTTTTTTTTCTTCATTTCTTTCATTGCTCTCTCTCTCTCTCTCTCTCTCTCTCTCTCTCTCTCTCTCTCTCTCTCTCTCTCTCTCTCTCTCTCTCTCTCTCTCTCTCTCTCTCTCTCTCTCTTCCCCCCCCCCCCCTGCCTTCATGTTTGTCTTTGTCAAACCTAAGTCCTAAGTCTTATATGTTTCTCAAGCTCGTTGATATATTTATAACCCCCATTTTTTTCAATGTTCTGAGTATCTTTGGAAAAATGAAACTTTTGAAATATGAGCGTTATTTAAATTTCTAGAATCCATTTTCAATCGTAGACTGCCAAATCTATATTTGTGTTTGTTCGAGGAAGTAATGCACTTGAGTTCTCTGTGATAAATGAAAGAATCTAGAATCAGGTTTCGAATTTCTAATTTAGATATTCTTTGTTTTCTTATCAGAAGATAACGGATTTGTTTAAAAAGAAGTAATTGTGCTTAGCTCTGTATTAAGCATCAACAGTATAAAGAAAAAGCGGCTACACATTGGAAGATGAACCGTTTAAAAGTACCGAAGCTATAACAATCCTCAGAGAGGTGCGCAAATTAAAGTCAAGAGATAGTATATAAAACGCACAAAAATTTGAACAATGATAAAATTATTCTTCAAGAAAATATCAGGCCGGCTACGGGCGACGTAAAAAATGTTCCTGGTTGAATGATAGAGCTCGTGATTGTTTGCTATAAGAAGCATTGGCTTTTTGTAAAGTCATTGAGAATTTGACAGATTTAGACCTGTCTTAAATAAAATAATTAATGAGATTACGGAATACTAACGCCATATTATTTACGTCAAAATCTCCCACAAAATATAATGAGGTCCAGCTGCTACTAATGTAAGAAAAAAAATAAAAAATTTATTTCTTTTCGTTTGGTACTGTTTTAACACATCCCAGTTCCCTCCGCGTCATAGTTGGAGAAAGACATAGGAAACATCTGATTTGAGACTCCCGTGTGACATCATGTGGGAGCAAATCATATGAAATGCTCTTTCTCTATGAGGCTCATTAACTAGGCTCAGGTGTGTACAATTCTCTTTCATTTCTATTTATTTTTAAATGGTACGAATGTGGATCACATTCGGAAAGTGCACAATGCAACAGATAATAAATGTTCAAAATGAAATGAATTATTAAAAGAAATAGCCTGCTTATTTTAGCCACGAATTTGGCCCAGGTGTCTCTAATTCTCTTTCGTTTCTGTTTATATTTATTTTTCTAGCAGCATCGTGACTAAAATAAGACTGCCGTTATTATTTTCAACGTAAGTCTTACAAGATATTTTCAATACTTTTATCCCTTAAGAGCAAAAAAAAAAAAAACATTGTGGCGCCGAAATGCTCTAGGCTGGGAGCGAGACTTAGTTATAAGTATGAACTTTTTAAATGTGTTATTGTTCCTATAATTGTGGACAATGAATTAGATTACTAGTCCATTTGATAATTCTTTTCAAAAAAAATTCTTCGGGTTAGAATATCAGCTGCGGGCTTCAAGAAAAAAAAAAAGCCATGATATCCGTGAGACCTTGACTTTTGCTGTAACCCAGAACTGGTTTATTGACTATCTTTCTACCATTTAAAAAGATATTATCAGTATTTCTTGTAATAATTCATTTCATTTTGATCATTTATTATCTGTTGCATTATGGCAGTAAAACAAACAGCTCAAGTAGATCGAACTTAATTTTTTTCCCCTTTATCATTTTCCTTACATTTTCTCTCCGTCTCTCTCTCTCTCTCTCTCTCTCTCTCTCTCTCTCTCTCTCTCTCTCTCTCTCTCTCTCTCTCTCTCTCTGACTCATTCTCTTTCTTCACGTATCTCACAGGCTATGGTGTCAAACAGTAGAAAGCCGTTTGCTGTGACTCCGCAAATATTCAAAGATTGAAATGTTTTGGCACAAACAAGACTGTTTTTTTTTATAAGATTTTTTTTTTATCCGAACAACACACTGCATGTACCAGACTTCACACATTCATCATCTGCAACATGACAATTACAAGTTGGATGGTGAGCAGCAAAATTCCAGAGAGCAGAAAGATGAATGGTTTCGTCTTTTTTTTTTCTTTTAATGAATGCGCTATTAGGTTACCTGAGTCAAGGTTTCTCTCTATCTCTCTCTCTCTCTCTCTCTCTCTCTCTCTCTCTCTCTCTCTCTCTCTCTCTCTCTCTCTCTCTCTCTCTCTCTCTTATCTCTCTATCTACTTACCTACTTACTCATATCTCTAACTCAAATCTACACCTCGATCTCTCTCTCTCTCTCTCTCTCTCTCTCTCTCTCTCTCTCTCTCTCTCTCTCTCTCTCTCTCTCTCTCTCTCTCTCTCTCTCTCTGGCTCTCTTGTTCTTTCTCTCTCACTGTCGATCATGCTCTAGCCATGGACAGTTTTCGAAAGCACAAGAACAGGAAGAAAACCCTATTCCTCAACCCGAAAATTTGTGTGCAACTTTGAGAAGCATGGTTTCCCACAGATCAGAACCAGGTAACATCCATAAATAAATAAGCCTTAACCACACAGCTTTCAACTTTCCAGATTAACTTATTATGCAAGACATAATCCTGTTTTGTCTTTTTTTTTAAGTTATAAGCGGCCTTCGAAAGCAGTTGTGGATGCACTTTCAACATTATTTTTATAAGCAGCAGCACAAGAGACAGGATTAGAATGAACAATGTAGTTTTGCTGAGCAATCTTCCCAATTGCTTGGATGATGGAGAAAACAGAAAATAAAAGTTTAAAAAAAAAACACAAGGAAAGAATGGAGGCCTAGAGAAAGGGAGAGAGTTCATGGAAGGGGAAGAAAGAAAGAGAAAGAGAGCGAGAGAGAGAAAGAGAAAGAGAGCGAGAGAGAGAGAAAGAGAGAGAGAGAGAGAAGGTGGGAGCAGACACAGCAAATGGTATGTATAAAGGAGTTATTGGTTATCTTGCTCTAGCTACACATCTAGTGTGCAAAAATAAGAAATGAGAAATGAAAAGGCCTAAAGAACATAAATAACCTATTTTTGCAATAGAATCAAATACTCACTACTTGGTTTAAAAAAATCACATAATAAATTATCCGATATAAGAACTGATACTCTTGATAATATCAATAGTTTCTTGGTTTTGTTGGTTTCTGTTGTTTTTTTATTTGCTTGTTTTGCTGTTTTTTTTATTTGCTTGTTTTGTTGTTTTTCCCATCCACTCATGTTAACTAAACTTAACGCTGGTGTGTTATAACCGAGGATGTATTAATAGTGGTAGCAACATTAACAGGTTATGGGCCTGCCCCGTCCTGTACGATTGTATACATTATAGACAGGAGAGGGAAAAAAAGAGGAGAAGACAGTCGAGCTTGAGCGCGGAGGAATAGAGAGGGGGGGGGGGGGGGGGGGGGGGGGGGGGGGCTTGAAGTACATTTTTAAAACTTGAATGGAATCATTATCGGTGGGACAGTCATCATATGCTGGAGTTAATAATCATGTGAATTTCTTTCTTTTTTTTTTTTTTTTTTTTGGGGGGGGGGGGGGCAGTTATATAATAATTATACTGGATCGGGTTAATAATCATCTGATGGGGGGATGGAGGCTGAAGATAAAGAATAGAGATAAAAAATAAAAGAAGGTAATGCAACTCTGTTGGCATGATTATGATTCACTCTTTGATAAACTTTTCAATGAGTTGCTGCGGTGTTCTTTAAAGACTTGTTTGCGGTACGCGGTACAAGGATAGGCTCTGAAGTATGGGTTATCGTCTCGTGTGTATACAATGCCCTCATAAACTGTGAATACAACGTCGGGATTGAGAAAAGAAAGACGGCCGTGACAAGGCAGGTCTAGCTAGCTAGCAGCTGGAGGGACGGGTGGAAAGTAAAGTATTGTTGTTGAAATGGAAGGGTGGTACAAGTGCAAAAACGAGGTTTCAGGGTAGGAAGAGAGAGAAAGAGAGGAACAGAGGAAGAAGAGGAAGAAGAAGAAGAAGAGAGAGAGAGAGAGAGAGAGAGAGAGAGAGAGAGAGAGAGAGAGAGAGAGAGAGAAAGAGAGAGTGGAGAGAGATTTTGAAAGAGGGATGAGACGATCAAGAGGATAGGGAGGGTAAATTAGAGCAGAGAGATAGGCGAGAAAGGACATTTTAAGAAAGAAAAGAGAGGGAGAGAGAGAGAGAGAGAGAGAGAGAGAGAGAGAGAGAGAGAAAGAGAGAGAGACAGACAGACAGACAGACAGACAGACAGACAGACAAACAGACAGACAGACAGACAGACAGACAGAGGGCGAGAGAGAGGTGGAGAAAACGACGAGAACACCTAGAGACAGAGATGTAAAAAAGAAAGAGAGCTAAGAGGTACAACAACAAACAATAGAGAGAAGGACAGAGAAGAGAAGAGAAGAGAGATAGAGCTGCACAGAGAGAGAGAGAGACAGACAGACAGACAGACAGACAGAGAGTGTAGGAGAGAGTGTGTGTGTGAGAGATAGAGAGTGAGAGAGAGAGACAGAGAGTGTAATAGAGGTACAACATAACAACAAACAATAGAGAGAAAGACAGAGAAGAGAAGAGAAGAGAGGAGAGATAGAGCTGCAGAGAGAGAGAGACAGACAGACAGACAGAGAGTGTAAGAAAGAGAGAAAGTGTGTGAGAGAAAGAGAGTGAGAGAGAGACACAGGGATTGTAAGAGAGAGAGTATCAGAGAAAGAGAGAAACTGGGGGGGGGGGGGAGGGGGGGGGGCTAATATTCTGACGCAGTTTGTAAAAATTTTGGTCCAGCTACTTTGATTTTGTCACCCTCCAGGTCCTCGCTGTAACGTTTTACGAGTTCAAATATTTTCCCACTCTTTTAAACTACTATGTTTTGTACATCAGCTTGACTTTACAGCCTCTTTCTCCCTCGCAGCCAGTCTTTTCATGTCTATTATAATGGTTGTAGTTTTCGTCATGTTGAGACGATGCAGTATATTTTCAGTAGTTTTAATGCCTATATGGTGCAGTGCTTCTGAAAGGCATAGCTAAGGTACATTGAAGCCCAGAGCGAATTAAGTTTACGATATTCGGGATGATAAGAAGTGAAAATGCAAATTGATGCTAGGGCTAGGGTCTGGAATGAGATTTCATGTGCATCGGTTAAGCGAGAAAGTTGGGGGGGGGGGGGAAGGGGGGGTTATGACGTGCTCGCAATAGGTACTAGATGAAAATGTGACAGAAAAAAGTAAGGGGAGAGAAAAAGAGAGTGAGTGAGAGAGAGATAGAGTCAGAGAGAGAGAGAGAGAGAGAAGCAGAGAGAAAAGCAAGCAGAAAGAAAGACAGAGTGATACGCATCTGACAATAGAGATAAGAAGACAGAAAGAATTATAATATAGGCATGCAGAGCTAGAGGATACATAGATACTCAAGAGACAAAGATCGAGTGAGAGAGAGAGAGAGAGAGAGAGAGAGAGAGAGAGAGACAGAGAGAGAGACAGAGACAGACAGACAGACAGACAGACAGACAGAGAGAGGCAGAGAGAAAAGCAAGCAGAAAGAAAGACAGAGTGACATGCATCTGACAATAGAGATGGGGAGACAGAAAGAATTATAATATAGGCATGCAGAGCTAGAGATACATAGATACTCAAGAGACAAAGATCGAGTGAGAGAGAGAGAGAGAGAGAGAGAGAGAGAGAGAGAGAGAGAGAGACAGAGACAGAGACAGAGACAGAGACAGCGACAGAGACAGACAGACAGAGAGAGAAGCAGAGAGAAAAGCAAGCAGAAAGAAAGACAGAGTGACATGCATCTGACAATAGAGATGGGGAGACAGAAAGAATTATGATATAGGCCTGCAGAGCTAGAGATACATAGATACTCAAGAGACAAAGATCGAGTGGGAGAGAGAGAGACAGACAGACAGACAGACAGACAGAGACAGATAGACAAACAGAACTAGGTAAAGATATCGAAACAGAACTTGGGGTTTTTATCTCCTTCGTAACTCTAAGCTTATCAAGTGACAACTTCCACAAAATGCAATGGCTTTCAAGAGGGACAAACTATGTGACAGTATGAGTGCGTTTCGAGTCCTCAAAATTTCGTTGCACAGAGATATTTTCATAGAGTTTAATAAAGGCGAAATTAGTGATGTTCATTATTTCGGGATGCTGCAAGACTATCACTTACAACCATCAGGAAATCTAGATCTAGATGATAAATAATTAGCGTACCTCACAAGCACAAGTATATGTATATTATTGATGGTTTATTTCGGATGCATAAAAATCAAGTGTACCTACTACATGCTGTGGGACCGTAGAAATACTCCATGATGCATTAAATAATTTAAGTCTCATTTTTTTTTTCTTACAGTAGTTTTGTAAACAGCAGCATCTGCTCAAAAGAGAAAAATCAGAACCGAAACAGTAGTTGTTTTTTTTGTTTGTTTGTTTTGTTGTTTGTTTTTTTAAAGAATGCATATTTTTCAACATGAGTGAAATAAACAGAAAAGATCATGTGCGGTGATGCATATCTGACCTGAGAGGAAAACTTCCGTGCCCGTCTTTCAATCAATCGATTGATATTGATCACGAAGTTCTTACCATAAGGATTAGTGATTTAGTTGATTGCTTGTTAGTGTGTCACTCAGTGAGTTGTTCATTTAGCTGGTCAGTTGCCGCTTACTTGGTTAACAAGTCGGTAGCGCATTTGATAAATTAGACATAGTTTGTATTCGGTCATCGTTGAATGAACAGCTTAATCAATTGATTTGTTGTATTTCTTGTTTTTTTTTTTTATATGTATAATTTTGACCATATGTCGTTCAAAAGATATTCTATCAATAATCTCTTGAAGTATTTAATTCATAGTTTTCAGGGGTTTTGTTTCTGTTTTTGTTGTTGTTTGTTTATGTTGTTTATGGAAAAGGTTTGCTCTTGTTTCTTTCTTCACTTAATTAAGTTAGATGTTCTCTTAATCGGTTGTTTTATGCTAAAAAAAACAAACAAAGTGTGTGTGTGTGGGGGGGGGGGGGGTAATTGGTCTTGCGCCTGATCCGTTTACAATTATGCAATATATTTATGCTTTCAAAATTTGTGGCGGTCACGTTACCAGAGGACGTAAAATGGTCACGGGACATATTTTTTTCGTTGTTGTTTAATCTGTTGTTTTTTTTTAATTATTATTATTGTCTAATTTTGAAATTCTGAAGTTGAAAATTAACAACGACACAAATTAATTAGGCTAAGCTTCCTCTCACGTGCTCTGAGCTAAATATCTCGATGGTATATTGTAGAGGTTTTACATTCGGGGGTATTTTTTTAAGTCAAATTGTGACTTAGGAGTTTAGACTTTCGTCCACAATACCTTTTTCATATTCCAAAAAAGGACTTTTATAGGAGTTCAAACGACAACTATTATAGCTTCAACCCCCATCTTACCTGCCCCCCGAGGACTTGTTAGTCAATCGGGCTAGCTTCACTTTTATTGTATTTCTGATTTAGTACATCACGGCACATTGTTGTACTGTACATCACGGCACATTGTTGTACTGTACATCACGGCACATTGTTGTACTGTACATCACGGCACATTGTTGTACTGTACATCACGGCACATTGTTGTACTGTACATCACGGCACATTGTTGTACTGTACATCACGGCACATTGTTGTACTGTACGTCACGGCACATTGTTGTACTGTACGTCACGGCACATTGTTG
>JAWDGP010003388.1:0-25000 GCA_033675545.1 Elysia crispata | reverse complement strand
CCTCCCCTTGAATTTAAACGCATCTGCTACCTCGGATTTAGTCAAGTTTGGAGACAGCTGGGGCGCATCGACCTGAACTGGATTTAGACCAAAATATCAACAGTTGTTCATAACTTCTTCAAAAAAAGAAAAAAAAATGTTTTGAATATATAAAATGCACGAAGAGCTTGAAATGGCGACTGCTAGTATTATAACCACCGTGCCATTCCCAAAAACCCTTACACAACAAAGGAAGGGAAAAAAAATAAAAAAAAACAAGGTGTGTGCTCTAAATTTATCGTCACAGTTGAACCGAATTTTATAATTTCTAGCTTTTAAATGAAAACTTTATTTATTGTGTGTAAAATCTCTTTGGGCTTTTGTTCGTATCGTTATATTGCTGGTCTATGTCAATTTTAATCTTATCCACATCTTACTCAGATTCTATATCAAGAGCATTCTTTTTAAATATTTAAAGAATATATAGTCACAAGAACTAGATATATATTCTACAGATAACACTAGATGTAAGCGTTGACGTAGGGATATTTAATTAAGCCCGCACCTACAACTAATCTACATTTTAGTTTTCTATTTTAAAAATCCAAGAAACATGCCTGTTTCTGTAGAGTTCAACTCCGCTACCAGGCTGATCAACCCAGGAAAGTAGGGCATTTACGCTTATAACATACAGGCCAAAGAGCTCTAGTATTCCAGAGAAACAAGGAAGAGGAGAAAAACAAAAACCTACAATCCAATTACAGGAAAAAAGCGCCATATAGAGATCTAGCCTAGAAGGCCCTGTTAGAGCGTTGGCCTTAAAACCAAGAATTCGCGCCTTTAAAACCCATATATGAGTTATCAGGTGATTGGGTTGGACTTTATCTAACGAGTCTGACATTCCCTATGTCTACGTTTGCTACAGCAATTTTCAAACATAATGATTATAGCCGTCACGTTTGCCTGCGTTGGAAGGGGAGAGAGAGAGAGAGAGAGAGAGAGAGAGAGAGAGAGAGAGAGAGAGAGAGAGAGACAGACAGACAGACAGACAGACAGACAGACAGAGACAGAGAGACAGAGACAGAGACAGAGAGAGACAGAGAGAGAGCGACAGAGACAGACAGACAGGCAGACAGAGAGACAGACAGGCAGACAGACAGACAGACAGAAGAGGAAAGATACAGAGAGAGATACAGATACATAATAAAATACACTGTATCTACATTGCTGCAGTTAAACCGTCAAGCTATACGTATTGTTATACTGGTAATGGTAGCGAATATCTCTTTGGGGAAAGTCTTTTGTGCCAGGTCTCTAAAAATCCTTTCGCGATAGAAACCATTCTCTCTCTCTCTCTCTCTCTCTCTCTCTCTCTCTCTCTCTCTCTCTCTCTCTCTCTCTCTCTCTCTCTCTCTCTCTCTCTCTCTCTCTCTCATAACCATTTTCTAACTGTCTTATTTATCCATCTTAAATAATTTGTTTCTTAAATTTCAAATATAGTGCACGACAAAATTAATCGGGTTAATAGGAAAACGTTCCTCAGTGAATAATCATAATCAT
Source organism: Elysia crispata (assembly GCA_033675545.1). Classification (NCBI taxonomy): domain Eukaryota; kingdom Metazoa; phylum Mollusca; class Gastropoda; family Plakobranchidae; genus Elysia; species Elysia crispata. The sequence goes on along the minus strand of JAWDGP010003388.1, from coordinate 23,461 downwards.
CTGGGGCGGGGGGGGGGAGTGTTTTTTTATTTTTCTTAATCTACCAATTCCTATAAGGTTATCATTAAAAATCTAGTCTTTCATAAGAAAATCAAAAGAGTTTGTTAACAAGATCTCCTATTTCCAAGCATGGTAAATGGCACAAAAAAACGGATACAATCAGGGCGGATGCCTTAACCACCCAGCCAACCGGCGCTTGTGAAAATACCAAACCTAGAAGAATCACTGGATAGACATAAAACTTTTGTCTTGCTGGTGAGGGCAAAACTTTAATCACTGTTCCAATTGTAACTCGTTTTATTTCTATGTCGTTCTTTTTTTTTTTTTTTTTTTTTTTTTTATTTCCTTTTTTATCTTTTAAATTCATGGCGTGTATCAAAGCGTAAATAATGCATCCGCGTTGGGAATAGATAAGTCAACGCGTCAATAATAAAGCTATCATGATGATGATTGAACATGATTCACCCAACAACACGGTCGTTGCATCCTGCGCGCATTGCAACGTCACCAACCAAGGTCTAAATGAGCTGGTTCTCTTGGTATCGTATAACCACGGTCATGTTCGCTTTGAGTTTATAAATGATCAGTTGATAATTTCCTGCTTGCAGCAGGGTGATAATGGTGCATGGATGTTCAAATCGAACTGGTTTCGTTTCACAACTCTCAGGAACAAAATGATAGTCATTAATTGTTACAAATAGCTTTGATTTGAACCGCCGACTCAAAGTAATTTCATGGCTTGATTGATTGATTGATTAATTCATTCAATGATATAGCTCGTCCACTTTAATAAAACCTCAATACTTTTCTAGAACTGCTGAAGACACCACCTCCCCCTTCCCCACCCCCCACCCCCTCAAAAAAAAAAAAAAGAAAAGAAAAGAAAAAGGACGTGCCGGAGGAGTTGGAAAGATCAGGTTTGAAATGACAGGCTGCATTATTTCTAGCCTCTCTGATATTAGTAAGGACAGTTGGATCTGACGATAAACAGGCCATTCGAATCTCAGGACAAGCGCGTTACCACAAGGCCAGTTCTGTCTGTCGGGCCTTGCGCGTGGATGGGCGTAGAGCTTAGGTAGAGGCCAGTACCTCAGATAGATTGTTCTGGTAGCAGCAGCTGTCGCGTCACAGCCCGTCAGGCGTGGAGGCCACAATCTAAGGTGCATCGCCTTTTAATGAAAACTCTCTATGGATGTCAGAGTAACCCTGACAGTCAGCGAGATTACAAGCTAAGCTGCCGGTTTTTTTCAATGGTAAATTAAGACTTGTTGCGTAAATATCTACCCTTATATCAAAAAGCGAACTCTGGTTTCGAAAGACTTAAAAAATACGTAAATGGATTCTAGTCTAATAAACATACATGTTCTTTCCAAGAGATCATTAGTGAAAACGGAGAATTTTTTTTCTCTGCTACCGCTAAAAATGTCATACTTTATAAATAATACATCATCACTTATCTTCACCTTTATTCATTCGAGTTTATATCTACGCTCCATTTTATTAAAGCGAATACGGGTTTTGAAAGACTGTAAAACGCTTAAAAGGATTCTAGTCTAGTAAATTCTAGCGTGTACTGTACTTTCCAGGATGCCATCGGTGAAAAGGGAGATTTAAAAAAAAAAACAATCATTTATACAACTTTTTAAACCGCTAAAATGTCATACTTTATAAGCAATGCATCATCGCTATCTACACATTAAAACTTGAGTTAATATCTACGCTTATGGCCATATAGACAGAATAACACTGAGTTTGACTCATCTCACATAATGATGCTCATACCTAACTCATCTTTTATATGTTTTAATCTCATTCTTACTGGTGATATCTGACAAGGTATTAGTTGTTTTCTTCTTCTAGATCTCTATTTGGTTTATGTTGAATCCGGGTTTGTTTTTTGTTTGTTTGTTTTTTATTAAACTTAAGTGGATGATATGTAAATGTTTAGAATAAATAGCGAAAAAAACTGTTATCTTGAAATTATTTAATTTTAAATTTTAAAAAAATATATTTTCGGATTTTTTTCTTTTAATTTCCATTATCTTTTTGTAACACAGATTTCGAAGGTCGTTTATGCAAATCAACTGTTCAACTAAAGCAAAGGATAAGTTACATGTCTATATTTTAAAGATTATATACAATCTTTCTTTTAAAAATCATACTCTCCCTCTTTTTTTCTTCCTGTCTGTCTGTCCGTCTGTCTGTCTGTCTGTTTGCCTGTCTGTCTGTCTGTCAGTTTGTCTGTCTGTCTGTCTCTCCCTCTCTCTCTCTCTCTCTCTCTCTCTCTCTCTCTCTCTCTCTCTCTCTCTCTCTCTCTCTCTCTCTCTCTCTCTCTCTCTCTCTCTCTCTTTCAATTTATATAATCTCTCGCTCAATTTGCCCTTTTTATATTTTATGTTTCTTCTCTTTGTTCATTTTATTGTAGTTCTCCATCTCTCACTCAACAATCTCACTTTTTTTTTTATCAATCCTCTTCTGTTCCTATTTTTAAAGTGATCAATCTATCTCTCTTTGTATCTGTATGTCTGTCTTCGTATCTCTTCATTTAGCTCACTACTTCTCTCTGCCCCAGTCCGTATATATATCACTCTCTCACTTTTTATCTTTCCCTCTTCGTTTCTTCAATCTATCTCTGTCTCTCTGACAATTTTTTTTTTTTTCTATTTCGCTAATTAAGTCTCTGACTTTGCAAAATGTCCCTCTGTCTCGTGTCTACTTTCGTCTCTGTCATCTGCCTATGAATCCTGTAACTATTCAGTCACACTCAGAGGTATAGGCTGTAACTATTCAGTCACACTCAGAGGTATAGGCTGTAACTATTCAGTCACACTCAGAGGTATAGGCTGTAACTATTCAGTCACACTCAGAGGTATAGGCTGTAACTATTCAGTCACACTCAGAGGTATAGGCTGTAACTATTCAGTCACACTCAGAGGTATAGGCTGTAACTATTCAGTCACACTCAGAGGTATAGGCTGTAACTATTCAGTCACACTCAGAGGTATAGGCTGTAACTATTCAGTCACACTCAGAGGTATAGGCTGTTTAAGGCTTTGTTGCGACTATTGGTGGCAGATTCTAAACCTGTACCAACTTTATTTAGTTTGGTATCGAGGGGAATTTTACGCTTTAACCTGCGTAACGGAGATTTTTCGGCATGGAACGAAGTGAATTAAATAAGAATAGCTAACTACCCAAATCTATTTACCAATTTTTTTTTTAAACATTCATATCATGTAAGGTTAAGTAAATGCGCAGCTAAAATTTCCCGCAAAGCAGTGCACTTCTATGCGCTTAATGCGAAAAATCATAGCTTTCTAATAAGTGTTTAAAAGAATCTAAATGCAGATTGGGAAAGTACAGAAATAGTTTATTTCTTTTGTTTTCAAAGGTATACACTCAGTTGTCATCTCGGCAATTATTTGCATGATCATAAAATAGTAAATATGGGTCTTATCTCAAACTTTTGGGATCATTTTGTTAGATTTATGTGTCTAAATACCCGTTGACTCTGTGTGTGTGTGTGTGTGTACAGAAACTTCTACTCATGACACAAAGTGTTTTTTTCCCTTAGCTTCAGTTAAGAGAAGAATGGGGGGGGGGGGGGGGGGGACAGAGAGAGAGAGAGAGAGAGAGAGAGAGAGAGAGAGAGAGAGAGAGAGAGAGATAAAGCAGTAGATCAAGAAAAAGATGGAGGAAATGAGTGAAGGACAAATTGAGAGAGAGAAAAAGTAGAATGGAGAAAAAGAGGGAGAAATCGATCTATGGAGGTAGGTCGAGAGTGAGTGTATGTATGAGGTAAAGAAATAAAAAGAGAGAGGGGGAGGGAGAGAAAATAGAGGATCGAGAGAAAGTTCAGAAAGAGATGAAAAGAGAGCTGAGATAGTCAGGTATTATCATAAACATCTTTTTATCCTAACAAACGTAGTACTGTTTGGCATCATTACATGGTTTATGATTTTGGCTTGAGTTTGGCTACTGATATCGTATAATATCACCACAAAGTTACCGGTACCCTTCGTGGAAAAATAACTCGCTCGTTTTAATAAAAAAAAAATGAGTTAAGATTGAGGTGAAAAGCTTCCCGTCTCTGTACTTATAACTCTGTACACACCTGATGTAAATCATTTTGTATGAATTATTTTAATGAAACCGTTATCGATTTTTCACGAGCGTCAAAGTACAGCGCAGTCGTATTGTTTCAACCGAATTCTTTCACCGACAGTTATGAGGCGCCAAGTGTTGCGCGTTAGAGATAAGAACAAAGTTCATATGAATTTTTTTGCAGAACTTTGGTTCTTTTTTTTTTTTTTTGTCTTTTTTTTTATTATTATTATTTCTTTGCGGCTAAAGTTTCAGTTTCTCGCTGTAGATCCAGCTTCACTATTGTAGACCTATTGGAAATACAACGGAGGAATTTCTTAACACGAGGGGAGTAAAAACGCTTGAGCGTTCTCCCATTGAGCATTTTAACCTCGATGCTTACATTGTATTGTTATCTAATTGTAATACAACTTTGTCAACTTACTTAGTTATTGGAAGAGAATAAGAAAAACAAGGTGCCATCAATTTAAGCAAACTTTCACAGATTTCGTCCGAATGTGAAAAAAAAAAAGAAATACGTTGTAGAACTGTCTTAATCCGATTAGGGAAATCAGTGAAGTTTCAGTGTTAAAAGGGATGTCGCAACACCATCATTCACACATGAATTATTCAACTGGCTGAACCAATCAACCTGGGATTATCTTGTAAATGCACAAAGCCTACTGTTAGAAACACGCAACATCACACTTAACTTATTCCTCTCACAATAAAATTCTATGAACACATTTTTCCTATTCTGAAACACATTCCTCGATCACTTGCTAGAAAAAAACATTGAAGGCTAGAGATTCATAGCTACTAGATCTAGCCTAATTATGAAGGAATAACACAGCGCTTCAATTCTAATCAGCGATAAGAGAAGCACAGTAGTGCAATCCACGTTTTGAACCAGAGATAAGCGATGCAGTTATGTATACAATGTAATCCGATCCCAAACAGATGGCACTGTCACAGTAGATCTATATCTAGGTGATAGCATTTCGAAAACTTAGTTAAGGTTGCACAAAATGAACCCTGCTGGTATAACTAAAGCGGCACCCATTTAATAAAATAACATTTTACAAAAGAAAACAAAAATATTAAGAAAAAAACCAACTCGGTGAACTACCGAAATTAGTTCGCGGTACAGCGTCTCTGAGTACAAGCAAGAGCCCTGTGGGCCAGAGGAGGGCTGCTTGTTCGCCAGTTTGTTATGCCAGCAAGTTAGAGCGACTGAGAGGGTGCGTTATGGTGGCCCAACTTACTCCAACGTATGGAGATTTCTAGTGGCGAATGGGATGTATGATTGTGGTGTATAATCTCTCCCTGGCGTACAATCTGCGCCTGGATGTAGGTAAGAGGTTAGGCCTGGCCCGTGGCGTCTGCTGGAGATCTACAGGTCGTTGCTCAGCTTTTCTGACGAGTGGCGATAAGAAACTGTGACCGCCCAAACACCGGCAACACTCGACTTCATGGTAACAGAGAAAGAGAGAGAGAGAGAGAGAGAGAGAGAGAGAGAGACAGACAGACAGACAGACAGACAGACAAACAGACAGACAGACAGAGACAAAGAGAGAGATATTTAAAATCAAGGTTATGTTACTATGAACTGTCTGCACTCATGTATATCTGCCTCTTTCCCTCTCTGTCTCTCTTTGCCTCTCTCCCTATTTATCTCTCTCTTTTTCTCCCTATCCATCTCTTTCCCTCTCTCTGTGTGTCTCTCTGACTCTCTCTCTCTCTCTCTCTCTCTCTCTCTCTCTCTCTCTCTCTCTCTCTCTCTCTCTTTCTCTTTCCGCATTTGGGTCAGGGGTAGATTTATCATCTGCAGAAAGATAAGTGGTTTAAGTTTTTTTTAAAGGTAGAGGATAGGTGGACCCCGGTGTGCATCTAGCCAAATTCCAGGTTTTTGGATAGTGGAGCATTATTGCTCTACATGCGGGCTTCAACGGTTAAAGGAAGAGATTTTTCTATCTGTGTCAGATTTTAAAGTGAACATTTACGTAAATGAAATCAGAGAATTTTTTTATACTCGAGGAAAGGCTTTTTACTCCGTCTCACCTTGTTGTGTATGGGCTATAACAATCAATCAATTAAAGAGCATCGTTAAAATAATGTGGTTATCATACATTGAATCCTGACAATAGCCTAATAGCGCCACTGACCTTCGTTATGTTTGCAATTGTCGTAGGTGTTTTGCCTCATAAAAAGATTTTATCGTCGGAAACAGAAAATATGATTATTTTGCACATACAACTGTATAGTAAGGAAGCCATTTGATTAAAGCAAAGAAACTTATGAATCTCTGAAGAAAAAAAAACCGAACATATTTTTGTTTTAGCTTTTCACTGTCAAAAATCCGTTTCCAAAAATGTTTCTTAAATGGAATAAATAATATGCCAGAGAATCAAAACAATGGCCGTGCAACATGTCTAATTCATCGCAATGCTAGTAAGTTTGGCTCATATTTTAAACACCCCTGATTAACGTCACCTGCACGCGCTCAGTCTTTACATTTTAACACCATTGCCAGGGGCTGAATAAGTATAACATATGGCCAAAACAAAATAATAAAAAAAAAAGAACAAGCCAATAAGCTTTTCCTTCTATTTTTTTTTTCAGATCAAGTATAATAAAAATGACATGAAAGGTGAAAAATACTGCAATTTAATAACATGTGATCAAACTAAGTTGTCTTTGAAGAGCTTAAGCATTTATATTTTGATATTTTAACCAAAATTAAAGCAGTCTTTTTATAGAGCAAAATTGAATACATGATGCCAAATGTCATTTTTAAAGCCTTTTTTAATGCGTTTTACGGTCTTTGTTTAAAGATATTTTAGCCTGAATGTACCATTAAAGTTTTACTTGGCTGCACTAAGATTATAAATTCTTTGAGTAAATTATTTCTCTCTCACAATCATTAATACTTAGCTGTCCTCCATTTCTTCTCTTTCACAATCATTCTTACTCAGCTGCCCTCGATTACTCCTCTCTCACATTCACTATCACTCAGCTGTCCTCCATTATTGCTCTCTCACAATCATTTTTACTCAGCTGCACTCCATTATTGCTTTCTCACATTCACTATCACCCAGTTGCCCTTCATTACTTCTCTCCCACATTCACTATCACTCAGTTGTCCTCATTATCACGCAGATAATCTGCCTTCAATTACTTCTCTCTCACAATCATTATCACTCAGATAAGCTGCCTCCATTACTTCTCTCTCACAATCATTATCACTCAGATAAGCTGCCTCCATTACTTCTCTCTCACAATCATTATCACTCAGATAAGCTGCCTCCATTACTTCTCTCTCACAACCATTATCACTCAGATAAGCTTTCTTTCATTACTTCTTTCTTACAACCATATCACTCAGATAAGCTGCCCTCCATTACTTCTCTCTCACAACCATTATCACTCAGATAAGCTGCCCTCCATTACTTCTCTCTCACAATCATTATCACTCAGATAAGCTTTCTTTCATTACTTCTTTCTTACAACCATATCACTCAGATAAGCTGCCCTCCATTACTTCTCTCTCACAACCATTATCACTCAGATAAGCTGCCCTCCATTACTTCTCTCTCACAATCATTATCACTCAGATAAGCTGCCCTCCATTACTTCTCTCTCACAACCATTATCACTCAGATAAGCTGCCCTCCATTACTTCTCTCTCACAACCATTATCACTCAGATAAGCTGCCCTCCATTACTTCTCTCTCACAATCATTATCACTCAGATAAGCTTTCTTTCATTACTTCTCTCTCACAACCATTATCACTCAGATAAGCTTTCTTTCATTACTTCTCTCTCACAACCATTATTACTCAGCTGTCCTCCATTATTTCTCTCTTACAATCATTATCATTGAGCTCTTCACCATTATTTCTCTCTTGCAATCACTATCACTCAGATCAGCTATTCTCTATTATTTCTCTCTCCCAATCATTATCAGTCAGCGGCCCCTATAACTTCTCTTTCAAAATCATTGTTACTCAGCTGTTTTCCATTACTTCTCTCTCACAATCATTGTTACTCAGCTGTTCTCCAGTACTTTTCTTTCACAATCATTGTTACTCAGCTGTTCTCCATTACTTCTGTCCCAGAATCACTATCACTCAGACAGAGACAGAGACAGAGAAACAGACAAAGTGAGAGAGAGAGAGAGAGAGAGAGAGAGAGAGAGAGAGAGAGATTTGATTGAAAGACTAGTGCAACAATAACATGCTCCTTTTTAATTGTTCTCCCCAGGATATTTTTTGAGAAAGCAGAAATCTGATTTATTTTATTGTTCTCTCAAAAAAGGTTAGGTCAGTCCATTGGAAAAGTTAACCCCTTGACAGCGAATTAGCTTCGACCCATTTACGATTTTGGATGATATCGAAGTTTCAAAGGGTAACAACACCAATTAACATTCAAATATCATTTGCGTTGTTAGTAAGATATATTATTTCCCTTGATAAAGTAAAAACTTTAATCAGTTTGTGGCTTGTATAGTTGTTGAATTTTTGTTGGTGTTGTTCTGCTGTTTTGTTTTGTTTTTTGTTTGTTTGTTTGTTTGTTTTATTATTAATATTATTTCTTTTGTAAAAATTTTTATTACAGGTACAAGTTTTATCTCAGCAATGGTAAACAACCTCACCTGTTAAGATGCGAAAATGACAATCTTTTAATTGAATTAACATATCAACCATTAGAGATGTGAATCGGGGATTTATGATAATAATAATTATTCGTAATTTTTTTTGTAAAAATATCAATATCTTAAAGTTTAACCAATATTGTCATAGCTTAGGTTATTTTGCTTCCAAAAGATCTCCTGTTGTGTGTTATGCTCGATACACACCTTCAATTCAGCGTGACAGTTTCTTGATAACCAATGAATTGCCAAGTAGAACCGATAGTGTGGATACAAAAAGCGATGGAATGAACGGGCGAACCAAACTGTTCGTCGTGTTTGATTTTCTGGCATCGGGTCGGCCTGATCGGCGGCTGACAACTTCTAATTACTGCGAGGCCGGAAATGGAAATTCAGTTTTAAAACTTTAAAAGCATTGATCGCACATTATTTTTGTAAATTAGCGCCCTCGAAATATCAAAGTGTTCGTGTAAAAAAGCCAATTTGTTTTTTCCTTCATGGAACCAGATTTATTTTTAAGCATGTAGGCATAATTATACACATACTTTCACTCAAAAACACCCGTAAGAAAGTATACAAGGCTCTAGGTCAATTATTTGCATCTTTTTTGTTCAGACGCCACATTCTAGCCCTAGTCTCGTCCCGTTTTCACTGAATCAGTCTTTTAATTCATAAGAAAAATGTTCAAATTTCACAAAAACTAATTTTACTAATCATTTCCCTTTCATATTTGATTTGAAAATGGCTTCGTGTTCGAAAGAAAAAATTCACGAGTTTATCGAAATTTACCGGTTGTACTTTTGTTTATGGAAAGTAAAAATATAATAATAAAAAAAGGGGGGGGGAGGAAGAACTATAGTTACAGACTGATGTAAGAAATTGCATACCAAAGTCTAATTGATTTCGTCAAAGCACTTGATTCTGAAGCGGATAAAAATGAAATTTTGTAAAAACATGAATAACGTGCTCGGCTCTTCCCGAAACGAGTTGAGAAATTTGAAAGTTCAAAACTGTCTGGAGTAAGACTTCCCCTTGCAGTCAAGTTGATTACAAGTAATATTAAATAAAGAAAATATAATGCAACGATTAGATATTATGTTATTTTAATCCAGATTTAGCTTTTAACAACTAGAGGTAGTAATACCGAAAATGTTAATGATGGGGTGGAATAAGGATGACCATGTGACTCAGTGTAGTTTACTTAATTTCAGATTTTCTGGGGCGGCACATGTTTCGGGAATTATTTTACTCAGAGATTGCGGCGAAACGCAGCTTGAAAACGTCGGGTCAAATCATGATAGTTGGCCCTAGTAGTTAAATATCTCAAGTCAAAGTAGCAGTTAACCTCTCATAGGCACTGATCGGGGTTCTCAGCTCTGTCATTTGCTTCTCTGTGATTGGCCCAAACAAGATACAGTTCAACTGCTCTCGTTTCAAGAACCACTCTTTCGTCCATATACAGATCTCCTTTTCTTATTTTGTTCTCTTCGTCTTCTGATGATATTATATAGATAGCCAATAAGGCGTCATCGTCAAGATCCTCAGCCATTCTCATTGAAAGCAATAAAATTATGCACAGTGCACAATGCCTGCAAAGTTCGCTTGAAAATCTGTTTTTCGCCACCGCTCACAACCAGGCACCGTCACCTCAGATATTGAGGGTGAGCTCGTGTAATGTGGATGGCTCTACATTCACAGGCAACCGGCTGTGGAATGTGTCGGGTTTACTTTAAGTTAAACTAGTCTAGTTGGAATGAAAGTGTGTAGCGGCCTTTATTCATTAAATCCTGTTAAAGACTCTGTTTTCTTTTCATACTGTATTGTAATCTTTTAATGTAAAGATGTTGCAAGGATTATTTTGGTTATTTGAGAATTGAAATCTTATTTTTGTTTTTGCTTTAGTTAAGCCTGAATTTTGAAGTGAGTGAAAGGCTAAGTGGTTAATTGCTGCTGCTGCTATAAATTGCTGTAAAAATATTGACTTGGGACCTTAGTCCTGAGAAAATTGGCAAATATAATTTATGCAAAGTTTATAAAGTGATTTCGGATCCAAATGCATGATAATGCTAATCAGAATGGCTTACACTTAAAACATAGTCACTCTTTACAGTCGAAAATCTGAGCTGATTGAGTTAAACTGGACACTTTTTAATGTGAACTCGTTAGTATAGAATCTGTCAATTTAAGGAGTTATTCAGTGTCTGCATTGGGTAACTTGCAAGCGACAGAATAATAAATCGAAGGTGTATCGTACAATTAATGTCAAATTATGTACAATTTTTTCTTTTAACTGGCTTTATCAATCGAAACAAACAAATGGTTCGACAAAAAATACAATGAGATATCTGTTTAAAACACTCTTGTACCGTTGCAGTTTCATGGCCAGTATTTATGACGATTAAATTAGTGTATGTGATTAGATAAAGCAAGTATTGTTACCCTTTCTTAAAAAGTATTTGAAATCTTAACAAAAGTTAAGCTACCACTTGAATTAAAGTGGTAGTCTTGTTGGCAAACCAAACATGGAGCCTTGACTGTTCAAATGCATTTGCGCTTGTACCATTGCTCACAGGGCTGCAAAGTCTAATGAAAACAAAAAAATTACACCCGACACTGAATGCGGAAAAAATATGAACCAACATGATGTAAGATGCTGTTACGAGGAATCCACGATGAAAGCAATCTAGCTATAGGACCTAGCAATTTCTTATTCACATTTGATAATAAATTTCAACCAAAGACCTCAAGGTCTGATTCTTTTTCAACGGAAAACATGCCGATTTTGTGAGAATTTTTTTAAGGATCAACATAGATAAGTTTAGATATATTTCTATTTTACGACCTGATCCAGTTTCTAGATATATATATATATAACTTTGAGTACTAGGTACGGCTTATCATCGTCATCATGGCGAAGCATCTAGGTGGGCAGAGAATGAGACAGAAAAATATCTTTAACGGAAGTTTACTTCATCTTTCAGATTGTTGCATACAGCATAGCATAACTCTTATTTCTTTATTGCGGCGATAGAGTGAACAGAGAAACAAGGCAATCAAATTTTGCGTCATTCCAAATATGTTTATGAGCGTGTGTTAAGAACTGAATTGAGAACTAAAATCAAGAAACAGGAACCAAAACCAACTCGAAGTGGCGGTAAAGCCACCCATGATGGGATTGTTATGTTCACTATATATAATACAAGTGTTCTTATGTAGTTAAATAATTAAGGCATGTGCGCCTCAGTTTTTGACTGAGAGTGGATACGATAGATGTTTTTGGGTTGCTTTTTTGTTTTTGTGACTTCTTTTTTGAAATATCGTATCATTGATTTGTTGGCTGGTGCATTGGAGTCTTTAAGATGTGCTCGAAAAGTCTTCACCTGGCTTCAGTTAGTATACTGTATAGAGAGGCTGGTTGGCACTTTACCTAATTTATTATAGAAATACTTGTTGCTGATTGATGTTGGGCATTTGATATACATGACCGCTCTAAGTTGTTTACGGTGAAAGGTGTCAAGTTTGTGTTCTTGTGAGGACCCAGGTGTCACAACTGTACAAAAGCAGTTTTCTCTGGAGCACGGTACAGTTTAAGCCTCGTTTTCATTTCATCACCTCTTGTCCTGACTGCGGTGTAAAGATGCGGGCAAGACAGTAGCTTTTTTTGGCAGATATCTTCGGCATCACCCAGGGGAGGATCTAGTAGTACCTACTTTTTTATCTTCTACCAGTGCTCGCTTGCACTTTTTTTTTTTTTTGAACAGTCTGGAACGTTTCTCACTTTCATTGAGAGGTTTGTTTTGCTGAGAAGGTATCTAATCATCCGTAGTTCGTCTATTTTTAAATATGGTGTCTATGAGTATGTCGAGAGGTATCTGCTGATGATATCGAAACGACTTTTCATTTACAATTATTATTATTATTATTATTATTATTATTATTATTATTATTATTATTATTATTATCATCATCATCTTCATCATCATCATCATCATCATCATCATTATTATTATTATTATTATTATTATTATTATTATTATTATTATTATTATTATTATTATTATTATTATTATTATTATTATTATTATTATTATTATTAGGTATTTTGTAAACACGAAGACATAAAAGCAAACGATGGAATCTTCATAACTCTCCAAAATCTAGGAGAACCCAAAGGTCCTGAAATAATTATTATAATTTTTATTATAACTTCATCCCACATTTAATACATAGCTCTTCAGGAAGTATTTATGAAGGGAAAAAAAAAAAACAAAACAAAACGAAAGTACAATCAGTTACAGCACATTTTAAAAAAAAAGAGGAAAAGCGTTGCAGGTTCGTGATCATGATCTGGAAATCTATAAGTTAAAACTAAATCACAATGCCAACAAACACACTCACATCGATTAAGATGTATACCTAGATCCAGCATTTTCTAGGTAAAATTGAGTAAATCAGATCGAATTAATTTAGATCCAGTGAAGATTTTGCGCCTAGATTGTAGATCTGGACTGTTGATTTCAAGGAGCACGTTAAAAACTGGAAACTAACCTCTATTTATATCCAGATGTATGTCGATTAAGATCAAGGATCTAACCTCCTCTAATATGGAACTGGATATTCATTCCACTCAAATATGAAACGTATTTATTGTACAATCAAGATTAACTTAATACAGGCCTAAGGAATTAATAATAAATTCAAATATTGTGTGGTTATTGTACAATTTTGCTTGTACAAATGCTGCTTAATTGTAGGAATAAAGGTAGTTATTCGCATAATAATACCAAAACAAATCCAAACTAAGTGTTACTTTTATGTGGGATTTGGACTTTGCAAAAAGTAGAGGGTATAAAGTTGTATCAATGATCAATTTTTTTTTTACATTTTATTATTCTTCAAATGCAGAAACTAATTTGTTAAAAATTAAGTAGGCCTAAAATGAATCTGAATGAGTGCGTTTTTAAAAGCATGATAAAGAAATCATGAGCAATTTGTAAAACCATCCTCATCTTTTCAGGCAGTTTTCCCTTGCTGCCTTTTCCTACAGTCATTCCAGTTGTAACAAGATGTTCATAGTGTGCTATGGAGATGATGCAGATGACCATTTACAACCTGCATGTGCATGTTTTTTTAGGGGGGGGGGGGGAAGGTGCTAAAACTCGGTGCTGTATTAATTACACTGGAACTCAAACCTTACAATACTCAATTGAATGAGCTGGGTTGACAAGTACATCTTGAATTCTTTTCAATATATATAACCTTCACACTCACCGCATTATATGCACTTCAGAAGTTTGCTCTGAATGGTAAATCTGGTATTTTGTAGAGCATTTGCTTTCAGATCTGCAGGGAATTTCCTCTTGCATCTCTTAGGAGCGCTACTGTAGTGGATGAGATAGGGGTCTTATCTTTTCTGCTCTGATCTGCCCTGTCTGAAGGTGACCAATTGGTTAGGCAAAACACACAAACAGTTTTCCTTTTGTGAAGCAGCTTTACCAATCAATCAATCTATTAGTCATTAGAAGAATCAAATGAAAGATCACTCTTCAAGGATGTCATTGTATTATTTTATCCCTACTCATTTGATCTTCCCAGGTGTACAAGGAGACACTTTATGGAAAGAAGTACGTGTGATTCATTATTGGTTGGTACCCGGACAACTGGTACATGGTCAAGGACAATTGCCACATATGCACTGTGGATCAGCAGAAGGAAGCCCTTAAGGGTTCCTTCATCACAAAGTCTTCCATACTGCACCAGGAGCCAAGATTGACAGAGGCTGGCATGTTAGTAAGTAGAGTGGAGGAGGTGGGATTTTGGAAGATTGATTTTAGGCATTGTGTCTACTTCAGGTCTGTTAGATAATTTCTAAATATTCAATTTCAGAGTTCAGTATTAAAGGTCCTTCCAGTACCTTAAGTTTTCCAAGTATTTTAGTAACAGATTTAGGCATGCTAAGTGACAGAGGAGACTGTTCAAACAGAATAGAATTGGAGGCTGGTATGCTTAGCAAACACAATGGAAAATGAGTTTATCCATCTCATTTGAAAAATGGAAGATAGATGCTCTTTACTGATAGTGTGTCATATTGTGTCTTGCATGGGTTTTTCTCATAAAAAAAACTATAGATTCATAAATTAACGTCAGAGCTGTGAGTGATTAATTCTCTCAGATAATCCTAAAAAAAAGATGATCCAGCAATATATCAGAACATTTTCTTCGTCCTCCTCTCTTTCTCTCTATGTAAGCCCTCCCTACTCCACCCATACTTTTCTCCTTCAGACTGTCCATCAGTTCACTGAGCCCCTGGATAGGATGCTCAACACTCTTGACACCAGTCTCATCACATCACAGGGTACCGCAAGGCCCCTGTGGCCTATGATGCTGTCTGGGTTATGGCCTTTGCCTTCCCAAATGCAGCTGCCAAGTATGTATGAAGAGGAAAAGGTACTGAGGTTTTCATTGCAGAGAATGCGTCCTTTGTAAAAGAAAACAAAATTTATATATATTTTTTTAGAAGAAAATTCAAGATCATGTTGCCACTCTTATGATCATCAGTCTTGCACTGTCATCTCCAATACCCAGCATCATCAATGTCTTCTTCCTCTTCCTTTTCTTTATCATGATCATGGAATTAACATGAATTCTATTCAACCTTTCCCATACTGTCACAAAAAAATGTCTTTCTCCAGGATTGAAACTCAATTATTTTTCTTGATAGAAACCTTACTTTAGCATTATCTGCCCACAAAATGTGTGTCATACTTCTGATAGCCAATACCTAAAATTTTCTACAAATTGCAATAATTCTTCAAGCCAAGGTGTAAAGGCTTTACAAGCCATGGTGTGCTTTTCTTTTTTTGCAGAGATTTGATATTTGTATACTTAGTACTAGCATGTGAAGATGTTGTCTGCCTTTACATCAATTTCAACAATTTCTCTCTTTTCTATAATATTTTATGAAAATATTTAAGTGTCTATGTAGGTCTTATACCTTATTAGTATGTCTTAATATATTTGCATTTTTCAATTTTTTTAGACCTTGCATGATTTTTTTAGTTTGCTTTTGAATAGATGATAGACCGTACTGATACAAACAGTTTTACTTATCAATTTAGAAAAACTCCCTAGTCTCCTGCAGTTTCAAACTTATATCCGTGCTATGCTGATTTCAATACCTTCTAATGGACAGGCTCTATCAACATGATCTGTTTTCATTATCCCAGACTCTGTTATCAACTTTCATCTGTGATTATTTCACTGGGTCCAAGTGTTGTGTTTGGCTACAAGGGTATCCTGCTCATCTTTGGCATCTTCCTGGCCCAGAGTGTGAGGCTTAAACAAGTCAATTACTCCAGATTTGTTGGCATGAGCATCTATAATGTTGAGGGTAGGAACCAAAAGGAATTTCTTTCCTTTTGATTTTTATTTGTATTTAAGATAACTTAGAAAGTAAAGGGCTTTCTTGGAATCTGCAAGGTTTTTGGCCGTTGAGAAAATATAGAAGTCATCAGTCCTAGTCACAGAAAACTGCAGTTTTGTAAAATATCACAAGCTAACTAAGCTGATACTTTTTTTAAATAGATTTTCATTGAGGAATCTTGTTTAAAAACTCCAATTGACTCTTATTAATTATTTAAATCATTGTCTAGGAGTAGTCATTCAGTTCCAACAACGGGTGGGACAAATGCTCAATCCTTCTTTTTTTTTAATAGTTTTCTTTTACTTAAATCATAAGAAGGCAACAAATTCAAACCAGATCGCCAATTTACGTTGAATCAATTTGAAATGTTCATCGCACAACCATTCTTTTTGACGTATTGGTATTGTTATCGAATTTTCCTTGATATGCTTTTCCCTCATTATGAAAGACACATTGGGCTGTCTTGTAAATGAGATTGAAAAATGGTTTTCTTTTAGACAACACAATTTATATTTTTTTATGTTGTTGCTTGCTTTATGTTTAAGATATGCTTCATTATATATTTCTAGTTCTGGCACAATATA
Organism: Elysia crispata; assembly: GCA_033675545.1. Lineage (NCBI taxonomy): Eukaryota > Metazoa > Mollusca > Gastropoda > Plakobranchidae > Elysia > Elysia crispata. The sequence goes on along the minus strand of JAWDGP010003388.1, from coordinate 6,719 downwards.
CAAATACTTTTAAACAAACAAACCACAGGGATCAAGATTCCAAATCTTTTTTAGAGAAACATTTTATTTCAAGAATTCAAAGATAGGAAGAAAGAGGGAAGCTAGAAGAATTTATAAAATCCTTATTGAATTTCACTAAGCATTTTGAATGTAATATTTTACTTTAAGTTTCTCAAGAAAGTTGTTTAATTGAATACTTTGGATGTTTTTTTTTCTTTAAAGACTGTCACCTGTATCCAAATGTAGTTGAACAGAAGGGAAAATTCTTTTTTAAACTCATCAAACAATCAGTCAGGTGCCATACTCTTTAGCGTGGGTGGTCACGACTTTCCACGCATCTCTATCCCTTGTTGCTTTCAGTGCTTCTGTGCCACCTTGTTAGTCCATTCAACATCTTTTGACACTGTTTTCCTACAATCATTCCGCTTGTCACAAGATGTTCTAGTTTCTCTCTTCTCATCACATGGCCAAAAAAGGTTTTGTTCAGAGATCGCTGTTCTAATTGTTGTGTTGCTCTTTCTTTCTTCTTTTTGTGATTCTTCCTCTTTCACTCTGTCTGTCTGTCTGTCTCTCTCTCTCTCTCTCTCTCTCTCTCTCTCTCTCTCTCTCTCTCTCTCTCTCTCTCTCTCTCTCTCTCTCTCTCTCTCTCTCTCTCTATCTCTCTGTTTCTCTGTCACCCCTATCCCCCCTCTCTATTTCTCTTCTCTATCCAGCTCTTCCACTTCCACTCTGTCACTCTATCCTCTCTCCCTCCCTAGCTACTTGTCTCCTCCCACTTTTGATAAATTTTTTAATCCTTATATTTTTCTTTATGTATTTATATTACTCACTGTCTATCTTTGTTTACGCTTTTCCATTTATGCTTAATCTTGTTGTGTCAGCTTCTCATAACACTGTTTGGTTGATTTTTTGCAGTCTGTGAGATTCGTGGAATCACATTTTGTTGCCTCCAGTTTCTTTTGTAACTTTTGAAATTGTCTAGACCTTACATTCATACATCAGAATGGGTTCAATATAGCACTCCAGGGCTCTACTTCTTGTGTGAATTGAGATGTGCTTATTTATTAGTACTGAATTCATTCTCTAGAAATTCTTTTTTGCTTGCCATATTCTTGATGCAATAACAATGTAAGTTACGTCCATCACTTGATATTTAAGTACCCAAGTATTTGAATTGACCACTTTGCTTGAGTTTATTCCCTTTAATAATGATAGTGATCTATGGACACTCATTGCTTTGACTGACCACGGTTACTTTTATCTTTTTTCCTATTCAATTCCATCTCTGTCTTTCTGCTTTCTTCTTCGAGGATGTCTTATAATTGTGGCAAGTCTTCTTTATTTTCTGGCATTAATACAGTGTCATCAGCGTATCTCAAGTGGTGTACGTTGTGCCCTCCTACTTTTATTCTTGGATATCCTTCTAGGTTTTGCATGATAATTTCACTGTAGGCAAAGCACACATCCTTGCGTGACACCAGACTTAATTTTTTTTAAATGAGCTGATTTCCTCATCAACTGGCATTGTTGCTGTCTGTCCCCAGTACATGTTTTTGATCACTCTCAGATCTTGTTCATCTATTTTCAACTGTTAGGTGTATGATTATCTTATCGTGTCGTACTCTGTCAAATGCCTTGGTGTAGTCAATGAAGCACAGACGAATTTGTTTTTATACTTCAAGAGCTCTTTCAATCATAGTTCAAGGGCTTGGATTGGATTGTACCTTTTCCCTTCACACTGTTCCTTTGTTATTTCTGGTTTGATTTTGTTTCCGACTAGCATCATGATGATTCTTTAAAGTATTTTGGTGATATGAATCATAAAACTGTTTATTCTATTCAATTCACACTATATTGTCCTTGTTTTCTTTTGACAGTGCTATAATTATGGATTTGGTGATGTCTGGTGGAATCTGATGTGGTTCATACATTTTGTTGAGTAATTTTGTGATCTTATCAGTTCTACAGTCTTCAAGTCCTTCTAAAAGTTCCACTGGTATACTGCCTGGGCCTGTTCCTTTTTCCTTTTGCCTAATTCCATCTTTTTTTAGTGCTGCTCAGATCTGATAACAAACATTATTGAATAATTTGGATTTTTTTTTCTTTTACAAAACATGGCATCAAAAAGTTTTTGCGAACATTGAATTATAGCACGATTTTAGATAATTATAAATAAAAAGTATAGAAGGTAATGGCTTTCTGGTTCTTGGATCTTTTTATACTGATTTAGGTCTGTGATATGACTTGTGTAAAAATGTTGACAATATATTTTGAGGAAGTGTCTTCTTTGATTTTTTGAAATATCCTCAAAAACCTAATACTTTTGTGAATGTTGACCGAAAAAAGCTCAGTCTCCAGTGCGTTAAAAATAAACCCTTGCAATCAGTTCTAGGCATTTCTCAACAAGCAAGCTAGAAACTTTCAATCAGGCTGAATTTAAGTCTGAAACTCATCTCATTGTGGAAATGTAGCTTCCTAAGTTTTAGTCCACTTTTTTTTTTTAATCAGGGCTCTTTGAAAGTGTTTGTACTACAGCAAATGTTTGCAACGTTTCAGCAGATATAGTCTGCCCTCCATGTGGGTGTTCCCCTTCAAACTGTGTTTCAGAAAAAGCGAGTATTTTAAAAAAGCAACTGACATTTGCTCCCATAAGATGCCAAACAAGTTTATTACCCTCCACAGAATTTTAAACCAGTGTTTGTCTTTTCTTTTGTAGGAACTGTTTGCAACTGAAATAAGTAAGGAAGATATTATGAAGTAACCACACCCCTTACAAAAGAATCTTTCTAAAGGTGTTTTACTAGGTGTTCTTGCAAATTTGATCTAGTAAAATTTATTTTTAATCAAAAATGACCAGCAAAATCCATAAAATATCTAAAACAGAATGAATAAATGATAAAGGTTATATGCCTGATAATCATTGTCAGTTGCAAAGAAGATCTTCAAAAGGGGTAAATCATTGCAATATAAAATGATAACACAGTGATATGCTTCCAAGGTTCATTTCAGTACTTTGCAAAATTCTGATTGTCTAAAGGGAATAAGAGTAATTACTCCTAAAACTGTACATCAATAGTCAATCTACAGTTTCCCATCTTCCAGGTTATACCTAGACATTTTGGATCCAAATCTCAATGTTTATAGATACCCAAGATGTATGTCTATCTTAGCTGAAACCTATGTCTTTCTATGACTTTTGGGAAATCTGCCCTCTTTCATTTTCCAAACAGAGTTTGAATGATGCTGTTATATCTGTAACAAGGTTCTCTAACATTTGCACAAAAAAATTCCTTCCTTCTGTCTAGATTAAAGATTAAAGAAATCGTGCAACATCCACAGGGGGGTGGCCAAATGGTAAAGAGTCTGACTCTGGTTTGGTCTACTGGGAATAAGAGGAGAGACACCAGAGGAATCTAAATGAGAATAAACAGCTCAAAAAACAAGTAGCTGAGGTCAGTGTCAGGCACAAGTTATGGTACAACCTTTAATCAAACCGTACTTCTCTTCTCTTGTGCATCTCCAAAAAATATTCCAAGAAAACAAGGAAGACATTTTACAAATCAGAGATATTCTGTGTTGGCATTTTTTACATCATAGAGCTAAGCAAGCAATTCGCTTGTCAGCCTTTGTTAGGATTCAGGTTTTTATGCAGAGAGTAGGTCAAATCTCATACAAGCAATCCTGTCTTAATCCTTATGAGGCTCAACAGGATCTGAACTTGTATTTGCATTGAAATTTGTACCTGATAGAGGTTCAAGAACTGATAAAATAATACAGTAACACTTCTCTTTTTCACCCTAATTTGTTGCAAAACTGAAAGCATTTGATTTTCTAGTGAAGGATATTGTGGGAAAATCAGACAACAAACACAAGCTAATTTTTTTCCCCTTCTCATATTTGCTCATAAGAAAAGTCCAATTGTAAATACTTTTTTCAGATGGAGGATCGAGTAAAAAGAGAACCGAATCACAAGCTGCAGGAGGAGAAAAACTTGCATACATGTAACTTGATCACCACAAGCACGACTCTATTGACAGATCCCAGCACCAACGTAACAACAACGCCTGTTGCTGATGATAAAGGATGAGTTTTCCACAGCATGCACCATGTCAGGGATCTTTCAGTGGTTGATAGCATCCACCCCAACTGATAGGGGTCGCCTATTAAACATCCAGAGATGAAAGTGGAAAACAAGTCGACAACTGCTATGGAATTCCATGGTCCATCAAGCTCAGGAGCATTTCAGGAAAGGCCAGACCCTGGTCAGCTTATCCAACTAAAAAAGGATGGCTGGAAGGTACTGGATGAAGACAAAAATAGATAAATCAGGATGGGAAAGACACAAAAGAGGATGAGGAATGAAAGATGGATGGTAGAGAAAAGATATGGGTGGAGGGAGACGGATAGAGGATAGTGCTAAAGAAGGGAGGATTGAGTACATAGATAGAGGTCTAAGGATGGTAAATTTTTAGATGGAAGGTGAGGGATGGAGAATGAAGAAATAAAATTTCTCAAACTATTCTACAGATTTTAATCCTGGTCATGAAATATATCAAGGCATTTGGGATATCTATTTTTTTTCCTTGTTTATGAAATACTTAGCAAATTTTTTTGATGTGATAAATGTTGTTTTGATGTAAACTTCAGTTTTAATTTAATCTTTGAATTAAGTTGATTTTTTTTGGTGATGGAGGTTTCATTTTGAAATAGAATTAACTATTTAAGAATTGATTTAACTAAATTGGGTGAGGTGGTAAGGGGAGGGGGTAAAAAAGCATGAATGAAGATAATAAATGCAACAGATACACATTCTTTTTAATATTTCTACATTTTTACCCTTTTCTTTACACCGTAACTCTTTAAGAATAAATTTAAAAAATTTTTGTGAGATGGTTGAGGGGAAAGGTTAAAGCATGAATGGAGATAGTAAATGCATCAAATTTACTTTTTTTTTAATTTCTACCTTTTCATCTCATTGTATTTACACTGTAATTCTGTGTTGTATAATAATTAGCTTTTCCCCCCCTTTATTGTGATAAGAGTTTATGTGTGTATATGTGATATGTAAAGATGGGAGTCATATAAGCCTTGTTTCCATATTTTATTTCTATTACAGGAAATCTCCTTCCTGTTCTCTTCTGTAGAAAGTTAAGGGAAAATAGATTTGCTACTGCTTTTGAGATTTGCATTCTTTCAGGTAGAAAAAAACATTGAATGTTTCATTATAGAAAAGAAATAGTTTCTTTTATATCAATATTGGTTTTATTTTATGTTCACAACTCACCTTAATATTTGTAATAATGAATTGCCATTTTAGCAGGCGCTGGTATCTCAAGTGAGAGAGAGATTTGATAAAAAGACTATGACTACATTAACATGCTCCTTTTTTATTGGTTCCCCTTACGAGATTTCTTTGGCATGCAACAATCTGTATTATTTTATTGTTTTATTAAAAAGAGGTTAACGAATTTGTGCGCCAAAATTTAGATTAACCGTCTAGGAATTTGAATGATAACAAAGTTAAATACCCTGTACACTCGCATTGTTATTGAGATATATTACTTCTCTTGATAAAGTCAAAAGTTTTACATTATTTTGTTGCTGGTTTAATTATTTAATTTTTTGTTGTTTTTGCTCTGTTTAGTTTTTGTTTTTTTGCTTATTTCTTTTGTGATAATTTTATTACAGCTGCAAGGTTCATCTCAGCAGTAGAGATGCAAAAAGGCCAATCTTTGAATCAAATTAGCAAGTCAATCATTAGGGATCAGGTATTAGTGAGATATTAATAATAATTGTAACACTAGTAGTAAAAATATCAATCCTAAAGTTTAGCCAATATTGCCATGGCTTTGATTATTTTGCTTTCAAAAGATCTCATGCTGTATGTTATTCATTAAGTCATGCTAAAGACTCTGTTTTCCTTTTATACTGTACTGTAAACTTTTAATGTAAAGATGTTGCAAGGATTATTTTTGTTATTAAAGAATTGAAATCTTTTTTTTTTTCCTTTTGCTTTAGTTAAATATAAGTTTTGAAATGGGTGAAAGGCTGAGTGGTTAATTGCTGCTGTTGCAATGATATGCTGTTAACACATCAAAGTTCTGGGCAAAATGGTAAATACAATTGCTGGAAATTTTATAAAGTGAATTCAGATCCAAACACATGATAACGCTTGTCAGAATATCTTACATTTAAAATGGCAAGATTTCAGTCACTTTTTCACGTCATGCAGTTTTGCAATCAAAAGCTAAATAGTTTGTGTTAAACTGGACACTTTTTATGAGAACTCGTGGAAATATAGTTAAAAGAATGACTTATGTCAATTGAAGATGTTGCTTGAAGGAGTTATTCCTTGTCTGAATGGGTAACCTTGAAAGTGACAGAAAAATAAATCTAAATTTATATTGTACAGTTAATGGAAATGTTGCACTAATTTTTCTTTTACTTGGCTATATCAGAAAAAAAAATGGTGAGACAAAGAGTAGATTGAAATATCTGTATGAAACAGTCTTGCACCGTCGCCGTGTTATAAACATAAAACAACTCTCCGACGATTATATTAGTGCATGTGATTAGACAAAGAAAGTATTGTTAAGCTTTCTTAAAAAAGTATTCGAAATCTTAACAAAAGTTAAGCTACCACTTGAATCAGAGTGATAGCCTTGCTATCAAATCCCAAACTGAGGAGCCTCAATGGGCATTCAACAACTTTGTCTCTA